>OY735265.1:6307793-6432550 GCA_963457715.1 Argyresthia albistria
TGTTTATAGAAAAATAAATATTCTTTATTTATAATTGTTTTGTTTACTTATTTCATTCCTTCGTATCTCAGAACAATAACTAAAGCACTTCGTATTACCATAAAAAACCGTGAACTATGGTAGGTAGTCAAAGAGTCATTCTCTCGTGGGGTAAGGTAAGTTACAACGTATACGTGCAGTCGAAAATAAAACAACCTTTACATGTTCGATGATGGCTGAACTTTATTTTCGTTTGACCGAGACTGTTCAAAAAATAAAACCTGACTACAAAAACTTCGCGCTAACTGTCAGTGGTTTTTTCAATGGTCTTTACGGTCGTTTGTCATTGAGATAATAGAGAATGGTGCCAACTTCTAATATTATAAGTCTCTGTCAGCAGGCCGACACCCTCTCGCCCACGGCCACGTATGCATCTCTCTTGTACCCATGCACCGCTACTAGCGGCCATTCTACGTCTAATTATGCGGCGTTTCGTGAACAAAACATTTCATTTAGCAGCATTGATCTGTAGGTCCAAAGGATGGATTTAAGAAGTGGAGCCACCTGGATTTGTGATGCAGAGGAAAGAGGGGGAGGGGTAAAGTTTGTATGGGCAAAAATTAAATACTTGACCTACGAGGCTGTAATTTGGCAAGTAAGAACCAGGGACGTAAGTTCATTAATAAAATTCGCTAATTTTTGTATTTGTTGGTGGAGCGGCAATAGATATAGGTACACATTCTGTGAAAATTTCAACTTTCTAGCTATTACGGTTCGTGCTGAAGGGCCCTCTGACGGACAGACGGACGGACGGACAGACAGACAGCGGAGGCATAGTAATAGCGCCCCGTTTGGCACCCTTCGGGTACGGAACCCTAAAAATGTAGAGGTCTCATGTATAACTAGCGAAACCGTCATTGTGGCAAAGCTGAAACAACTTTCAGACCTCTGGAAACGGGTTATAAATTAAAATCCTAATACAGTTACCTTCATATTTTAGACTTAGACTTATTACTTTCAATTTATAGGCAATAGCGAGGTCCTGACCTGAGACGTCAAGCAGCTTGAGCATCGACAGAAGCCGACAACCTGCGCCACGGACTAGACCACGGACCGCGTCGCGCGGCTGCCCCAAGCGCTGCCTCGCTCAGGCAGGCAGGACCCAGCTATTGAAAAATTATTCAAATGCAGGTGTAAGGGCCCGTACGCACAGAGATTTTCTTCCGCGCGAATCAAAACTTCGCGAAAAAAAATCGCTGAATTGTATGCAGCAATCTGCGAAAAATAATCGCCAGTGTTACAGAATTGCAGGAAATAATACGCGTACATACACAAAGTGGCCAAATTTCACGGGGTGAATGTATGTGCCCGCTTTAGGGTCTTCTTCTACCTTTGCTAGTGGATTATAAATGGGCCCGGGTCAGAGTGGACATATATGAGCTCCTGACTGACTGTTTGGCTGCCAAAGGGGCTGCCGGAGGGGCTGCAACGACGGTTGCAACTGCTTTCGATTTTTTGGAAAACCTTTCTGACTCTGACGGAGACGCTACTCGCTTCTTATTGTTATTTTGGAGGGGAGAGGGAATCTCATCA
Source organism: Argyresthia albistria (assembly GCA_963457715.1). Lineage (NCBI taxonomy): Eukaryota > Metazoa > Arthropoda > Insecta > Lepidoptera > Argyresthiidae > Argyresthia > Argyresthia albistria. Next base: position 6,309,366 of record OY735265.1, read on the forward strand.
TTCTCAGCCATCTTAATTTCCACTGTATTAAATGGAGACGCGACACACTCAGAAAATATATCCTGACTTTGGACAGGATCATCGTCACCGCTGATGCCCCGGTCAGGGGGCTTCTCAGGCACACTCATCTAGAAATAATATTGATAAGAGTTGGCTCAACTAATATTCGCCACCACGAAAATCAAAGAAAAGAGAAGAAAATGCACGTTCTTAGAATTTTAGGATAGTCAGACGCAAAAAACTCGTGATTCACCCACGAGTCCACAGACACGAAACCACGAGTTGGAGTACTTATTAATTCTCATTGTTTTGTTAGACTATGACGATTGTCTTTGTTATGTCCTCTAAATAAAGTGTATACGTTGCATTTTTATTAAATCCGGTATCCGGCCGGATACTGATTTATTATCCGGTATCCGGCCGGATACTACAAGAAGGCCGGATAGGCTGGATACCGGAGAGTAACCAGATATGCGGATGATGCGTTCAAAACGATATTCAACGGGCGCGGGCACGGGCGCAAGCATGTGAACAGTCAGGGCTGAATGTCCACGCGCCCGTGATTGTGCTCGTGAATGCCGTGATCGGGCTGACTGTCGGATTTTTGACACTAAGGCACTGGTCCCACCAAGAGCGAGAAAGATACATCCCAACAAAACATGCATACGCATATACAAAAACGCCAGTCTCGCAGCCTGCGCAGTTTATTCTACCGTAAAAAGTTGTGAGATCTAATTTTAAACCAAGTCGGATAATTTAACCAGTATCTGTGTATGGTAGAATCTTTCCAACAACTTTATTATCGTATACTGTTAAGTAACTACCTAATTAGTTAACTAATAACATTTATAGTGATCGGATCAATATAAGACATCTTTATTTCTTCAATAATAATTAGAATGACTTGGCAATCGCACGTAGAAAAGTTGTCGACTATAGGACCGTGTGTGCAACGTAATGTACCTATTGCTCTCGCTCCGAAATAATTTGTTGTTTTCTTATTAGTTAAGTTTATCTTTATTTAGAGATGTGTTGTGTTGAGTAATAATATTCATTTGTGCTCTGGGTGCTATAGAGTGGTCAGTTGAGCGCGATTGCCAAGTTATTCTAATTATTATTGAAGAAATAAAGATGTCTTATATTGATCCGATCACTATAAATGTTATTAGTTAACTAATTAGGTAGTTACTTAACAGTATACGATAATAAAGTTGTTGGAAAGATTCTACCATACACAGATACTGGTTAAATTATCCGACTTGGTTTAAAATTAGATCTCACAACTTTTTACGGTAGAATAAACTGCGCAGGCTGCGAGACTGGCGTTTTTGTATATGCGTATGCATGTTTTGTTGGGATCTCATTTCTTTTTGTAAGTAACTTTCCTTTTTTAACCGACTTCCCAAAGGAGGAGGTTTACAATTCGTCCGGATATTTGTTTTTTATTTTTTTATTTTTTTATGTATGTGCCTCGATAGCGCCTAGACGGATGGACCGATTTGGAAAATTATTTTTTTGTTTGAAAGGGTTTACCTTCCCATTGGTCCCATTGACACCAGGTCAGGATCTGATGATGGGATCCTGGAGAAATCGAGGGAACTCTTCAAATATTATAGGCAGACATATAGTGATTTTTGTGTTTTTCATAACAACTCGTGCAAATGCACATGGTAAGCATAATATTGTGATGCGGAACTGCTGATGAAGACCACATATGGCCACCAGATCTGCTCAATACCAGGTACAAATACAATGCGTGGCTGACGGGCAGGCAACGCATAGCCTAAACCGGTGGACCTAGAGCCGTGAAACTTTGTACAGGGGTTCCTTAGTAGCTGGTGTAGCACTGATATGAGATTTGACAAAATTAATTCCCCAAGGGGGGGGGGGGGATAAGGGGTTGCAGTTTGTATTAAACTCAATCTAATCAAATAGGGTTTGTGGAAGTCGGTTTTTTCTAAAGTTTACTTTTTGTCTCAATTATTTCTTTTCGGGTACTATTTCTTGTGCGTTAGCTACCGACTTTCTCAAAGCCCACTCCCTATCTCTATGGGCTCTTCTCTGTGGCTTTGATGTTACGATTTGTGACAAGTCTGGGCGGTGAATTATATAAATATAAATCATACCTCAAACCAAACCATACCGCGATTCAGGAAATGCACACCTAGCGACATCTAATGGGGAATAGCGATATTAGACAATATTGTAACCGCTTTATTTAAATCATAGCTGGAACCAAACCAAGATACACATAGCGACATCTAATGGGGAATAGCGATGAATCGAAGTAGTCGTGTACTGAGCTTATTGATAATTGATATATTATGAAATTGGGGCTAAAATTGCGCAATGTTTGAGTTTTCCTTGGCTTTGCAGGCTAAACTTTAACCATGCTCAAAATTTTAAGCTTGTGGGTTCGCTAGAAGTAACCTTTTGAGTTTTCATGATCGTGAATCAGTGAGTCAGTGAGTGTCAAAATTGAGGAACTTTGAATTGCTGTACCTTCAACTCTACTGGTTCAAATTTATTGAAATTTTGAGAATATGTCTTATGACATGGTGCCTTTTAGCCGCCGGGAATTCAGGTTTCTATCTTTATCCACAACGGAGTAACAGGTAGGTCAAATATGCTCTGAATGGCTTCCTGTAAAGGATGTTACTGCTGCGCCCGTATGTTTTGCTCGACTTGGCTTGGGGGCGCTGCCGCGCCCCCAGATTTAAAGTTCATCGCTGGCTGTTCTCACTGCCGCCGGCGAGGATTCTCTTCACTAGTTGATCGCTTCTTTTTTCGTTTCCTTCGTTTTTCCGCTCTACGTTTACCATTTATTTTATTTTTTCCAATAATAAAGGTCAATCCGAATATGATTGCCGCCATGGGACCTCAGTCCGAAGCATCCGTCATACTTGCATTGACTGGCGCGCCCCATTGCGAAACGGCTTGCTTGGACCACCGCCAGATGTGCCTGCCAGGAATAGTGCCCATAGGCATGCCCGGCGGGTACATCTGGACATGTATGGGACGAAAAGGCACAGATATGCCTGACAGGAAAAGGAAATACAGTGCTCTATCAGAAAGATTTTCGAACAGTTACGGAGAGGTTTTTTTTTTTTTTTTCGGTTTTGGCAATGTACGTCTCTTGTACTTTTGCCAGTGTCAAGTTTTTGTGTAAAGGTAAGGAAACGTATAAGATATGGAAAGGAACGGAAATGATACGGAATTTGGAAAAAAGGAATTAATATCAGTTTTGAATATGTACATTACATATTTAATATTTATATTTACATCTAAGGACATTTTAAATTATATACATCAGAATATTAAATATATAAGTATTTATATTTTAATATTATTATTTTTTATGAATTTTACAATACATTTATAAATATTTACATTAAAATTATATAAAAGGCAGGACACAGAAGAAGGAAATGGAACCCCGAGAGAAATCAGCGCTGCAATAAAAGATGGACAATCATACAACGAACATGCAAACAAAATATGATTCAAGTCTCCCACATCAGCCCCGCAAGCACATTCAGGCCCCTGCACAATTCCAAGCCTGGCAAGGTGAGCTGGTGTGCAAGTATGACCCAATCGCATACGGATTATCACGGAAGTAAGTGTTTTTCCGAATTTATTCTTTCTAAACCACGGCCTTGATGGAATTGAAGGTTGGATGTTTCTATAGAATCTGCCAGTATTAGAATTCTCTGCCCAGGCCTCATTCCAAGCCTCAACCAAAAAAGCCCTGGGCAAAGAAGACAAATCCGGAACATAATTTTGGAATGAAACCATATCTCCACAAACCACAGCCTCATTTGCACATTTGTCTGCCCTCTCATTGCCCAGTATGCCACAATGAGAGGGTATCCAAGCAAAAGACACATAAATACGCTGTTCTGTGCACTTCAGTAGAAGATTTCGTATGTCGTATATAACAGGAAGATCAATAGAGAAGAAGGGGAATTTTAACAAAGCCTGGAGAGAGCTAAGCGAATCCGTCAAAATTATAGTACGTTTCAGTTTCATTAACATTATATATTCAACAGCTTTTAAAAGGCCCACACATTCACCAGTATACACAGAAGTTTCCGGAGGAAGTTTGATTTTTTGTACAATGTTATACTGAGAGTGGAATATGCCCACCCCCACACAGCTGTCTGGGTGTTTCGAGGCATCAGTATATATTGCGTGATATCTATTCCAATCAGTGTTTAATGTATGCGTCAATTCAGCATTTGGTCTGTTAAATTTAGATATGCCCAAATTAAGTCTCACATCCGGAACCAGTACTAGAGCATCATACGAACATTCAAATACAGGCAAGATCTTTGAATTATAGTAAGAAGAAGGAATAGTTTTAAATTTGATTAAACTTTGGATCAAAAGAGGCTTGCTCTTTCGATTCCAATAGTTTGCTGATGATATTAAGTCTGATAAATGAGCCAATTTACTATGCAAAGGGTGTGCAGAAAGCTGCAAACAACGACTTAGAAATCTATCCGATATAAATTGCCTTCTAATATGCAAGGGAGGTTCCACACATTCGGCTTGTAAACAATTAATCGGACTAGATTTCATAGCTCCTAAAATAATTCGAAGGGCTTTGGACTGAATGGCGTCTAATTTTTTAAAACCCGCGCTACTACCCGGTTCCAACAAAAATGTGCCATAGTCTAGGATACTTCTTATCAACGCATTGTAAATTAATTTTAAAGAGAAGGGATGGGCACCCCACCAAACCCAAGCAAGGCATCTAATGATGTTTAAAAGTCGTTCACATTTAGCTGTAATATACTCACAGTGTGCAAGTCCAGTGAGATGGGAATCCAAAAACACACCCAAAAATTTTACTTTATTTTTGACTGGAATAATATTGTTGTTATATGAGACCACAACATCTGTATGTATTTTGCGATGCCTAGTGAACAGAACTATAGTACTTTTATCAGCAGAAAGGTCCAAACCATTATCAATTAGCCAAGGATGAAAATTTTCAAAACAAGTATTTAAGGATGAACAAAGAAGGTCTATAGATTTATCTGCTAAATAAAATACAAGATCATCAGCATACTGGAGGACGTCTACCAAACCCCCCAGAGAGTCTTGAAGATCATAGGTATAAATACTGTACAAAATGGGTGAAAGAACAGAACCTTGAGGTAGGCCTTTCCAAACTAATCTTGATAAGTTATTATTGTCGATTTGAACGTTAATATTTCTTTCCGATAACATATTTATTACAAAATTGATTAACATCGTTGGAACCCCTAAGACTTCAAGTTTATGTTTCAGAATCGGGACTACCACACTATCATAAGCTCCACGGATGTCCAAAAAGGCAGCTAAAACTGATTCGTTATTTGTGAATGCTAAACGGATATCTGTGGTAATGATAGCTAGGCTGTCAATGGTACCTTTACCCTTTCTGAACCCATACTGTGATGAAGATAACAAATTGTTACTCTCTATGAACCATTCTAGCCGGATTTTAATAAGATATTCTGTGATTTTAGCTAAGACAGATGAAAGTGCGATAGGTCTATAGGATGTGGGATTATCTAATGGCTTGCCAGGTTTTAGGATGGGAATAATGTTTTGCAATCTCCAGGAGGGAGGAATCTTACCTGTATTTACAACTAGATTAATTACATCAAGAAAAAACAATAGAGATGTATCCGAAAGATTAACTATAAATGAGTACATAATGCCATCATCACCAGGAGAAGAATCTTTAACGTGTTTGAGAATTCCCTTCAACTCATCTAACGAGAAAGGAGAATTTAAACCGGTATTACTATGACTAGTGTTTAAATGAGTAAACGATATTTCTTCTGGCACAAACGGAGGGGCTAAATTATCCATAAAGTCATCGGCCAAGCCTAGAGATATCTTAGATATGGAGGAGGATTTATAAGCCGATCTAAACCGTCTTAAATTTTTCCATACAACTGATGATGAAACTCCGGGACAAAGAGAGGCACAAAAATTGTGCCATCCATCACTCTTTTTCTTTTTAAGGAGTTTTTTGGTTGCATTAGCTATATCTATGTACAAATCATAATTTTCTGTTGACATGAAGTCACGATAATTTAGTTCAGCTTCTTTTCTTCCCCTCACTGCCTCTGTACATTCCGCATCCCACCACGGAGGTGAAGGAATTTTTCTAGCTCTACCATTTTTAACAGGAATAGTCGTGTCTGCAGCCTCCACCAAAACCCTAGCAAATAAATCGGCGTCACAATTGATAATATCTACATTCGCAAGCTTTTGGTCAACACACCTTCTAAAGGCATCCCAATCAGCCTTACCTAGTCTATGCTTAATTCGGGGTTTTTTGGGTATATCAGACACAATAACAGACAAAAAATTAATAAGTATAGGGAAATGGTCACTACCAAATGTATTGTTAGTGGTGGTCCACGATAATTCTGATGCTAAATCAGCTGTACAGATGGAGAGATCGACAGCACTTTTATTTTCTCCAGGCCTTGTTAAACGCGTTGCTAAACCGGTGTTTAGCAGACATAAATTATGATTATTTACAATATCTACAAGTTGAAATCCATAGGGATCGGAGATATCGCACCCAAATGATTGGTGATGCGAGTTGAAATCACCCAAAACGAGAAAAGGTTTTGGGAGAATTGATAAAATGTTATTGATTTCAGAGAAAATATTTACAGATGGACGCGAAAAATACACAGAAACTATACAAATGCTATTTACAATGATCGCAACTATTGATATTTCATCGCAATGCGATGGAAGCGGAAAAGGGGTATATGAAACGGAGGATTTGATGAGTATGGCGACTCCACCATACCCATCATCTCTGTCCTCTCTGACACAAGAATATCCAGGCACCCTGAAGAGGGCACCTGGATCCATCCAAGTCTCAGAGAGAGCAACAGAAAAGGGTTTATATTTATTTATCATATAAATTAAATCGGGTTTTTTAGGCACAAGACTTCTGCAATTCCATTGCAGGATGGCTTGGTTGGCCATTTTTGAAGGTATTTAAGATGATGTTAATTATAGAGGCAACGTCGTACGGTTGAGAGGAAGGGAAGGAAGAAGAAGAAGCAGTTAAAGCTTTAATCAGTGCAGTGATGAGTTCTAAGATATTTTCATTAGAAAACGGTGAAGGAGCTGCTTGTAAAGCACACCCATTTGACTGTGAGGAGGATGGCTCAACCGTGAAGGACATGTGGGCTTCACGATCATAGCCCTTAGAAAGTTTGGGAATTGAACGAGGCTTCAGGAAGACAGTCTTTTTGTGGGATTCTGTGTTCGAAATTGAATGAGCAGCCAGCAGTGGGCGAGATTGATTTGGAGATGAAGGAGGAGATGAAGAGACTATCTCTGCGAAGGATTTCGAAACATTGGGATGTAAGCGACTTGCTTCGGAATAAGAAACACAGTTATGTGCCATATATGTTTTGATTTTGTTTTGTCTCTCGAACTCTGGGCATGTTTTACTGGTAGCGAAGTGATGGCCTTTACAAGATAGGCAATGCGCACTGTCAACCTCTACGTCACAACTGTCACCAGTATGATCCTGGCCACATTTGTAACATCGTGGTTTCGAGCGGCACTTTGCCTTTGTATGACCGAAACGGCAGCAATTATAGCACTGAATTGTTGGGTATGTATAGAGTTCCACTGGGAGGGCATTATAGCACATGAACACTCTTTTAGGCAGTATTTGTCCATCAAAGGTGAGTACAACCGTTTGACTGGGCTTCCACTCAGGTACCGGGCCATGTACTTTATAATTAAAGCGTCTTGCTTTAATTACTTTTCCACAGCCAATAGGAACTGAGATGTTATCAATCACTTCTTCCTCTGACCATTCAGGGGGCACATTTCGCACCACACCCATCCTGGTCACATTGAATGTAGGAATAAAAGCTTTCAGGTTCTGTTTCGCTAATTCACCATCATTGAAGAAAGCATTAGCATCGTTATATTTAGAAAAGGCTAGTTCTATTTTGTTTCTACCTAATCTTTTTACACTGCCTTGAATTATATTTTGATATCCATGTTTTTTTAAGAAACGTCCAAATGAGACTGGGTGAAGCGTGGATGATGATGATTCAATACCCTGAACATGAATCAGGTATGGTGAGGCATCTGTGGCTTCATACAAGGATCTGCCGACCCGCGGGGCTGATTTAGGTACTAAATTGTCGACCGTCGTGGGTTGAACTTGAACCTGTGATTCCGATTCTACAGCCTTGCGTTTATTATCAACTTGTTCGTCAACTTGTTTGTCAGAATCGGACTCACAGGAGCAAGAGACTTTACCTTCATGTGCATGTTGTCTGCGCTTCTTATTACAGTGCTTACAGATTTTGCTTTTTACATTTTTTCTTTTCCTACGGGAATGTTTGATAGACCCATCTGTGTCCATAGCCGTAGAATCACTCTGCGATATTGTAACATTGCAACCAACAACCGGGGGGGAGTGACCTCCCCCCGGGTCAGGCTCATCCATCACCAAAGAAATATGTACAAAAACTTACCAACTAGCAGCAAAATATATATGTACAGATAATAAAATAAAAAGATAAAGCTATTTGTGCAATAAAATTATACAAACTGATCTTAAAACCAATAATTAAATAATTTTTCAATTTTCAACTCGTAAAAAACACCCGCCCGAACCGGACGTTTCCCGCGCTTTCCTACGGAGAGGTTACGGAAGTCCATAACCCAGGAGTTCATAATTTCTTTAATCTGAGTCCACAATAAAAATATAAAAACTGGTTTAGGAATCTTATGATGGAATCCAAGCTCGTCACAAAATAAAAAAAGTGAAACGTCAGCGTAAGAAGTGGGTCCGTTCCAAAACGTGTTCAGTCTATAGCTATAACATAAATATACATAAATGTGAGATGAAGTGATGAGATGAGTGTACAAGTTATCCACATTTTTATAGCTAATTAAAATAATAAAATCTACTAGGTATTCAATGACGATAATTGCTGCCTTCTAAAGAATTTCATGTCAAATCAGAACACACAACATTATTGGGTGGATAGAGAGAAATTCGAACGTATCTTAGCCATTATTATTATTCATATTATTATGGTTCCGTTCTTCTTTCGACGAATTCATTCTAATTTCATTCCATTTTCATTCATTTCATTGACCGCCGTTGTGTAGTGTTTTGCTTGCACGTTTGTTTTGCTTTTCGGAGAAGTAAACCAAACCAATTTCATCTGAACTTTGAAAATACATACCTAAGTCAATTCTCAGAATCCTACAATATTCTAGAGAGTTTCGTGAAAAGTTCGCCACAAACAGCTGTGAAAATATTTCGACATGAAAGAAACCTTGGTAAGTATTGCTCCATGTTTCAAGGAAAATTGACCTGTGATGTGATGTGATCTATGTTGAAGTATCTTGTAAGCCTTGTTTGCAACTCCTCTCGTGCATGCAGCATCACCTTGGATAATTGATCAAGGATGGATCAGCAAGGTTGGTTCACCGTCAACAGTAGTTAGTTGATCAGTGTTATTGTAGTATACTGCTGCATTATCTACAGTGTTCTTATCACCAAATTGATATCATAACATCCAAGTTGTTTGTGCATGCAGTATAGGTACCGAAAAATATCCCAAATGCCCTAAAAGAAGAATGCCTAAGACCGAAATGAATCTCTCACTCCAGCACAGAAAAGTGGCAATGAGAGAAAAGTATTCTACTTATATTTTTCTTGTTTTAGGTTGTAGAATAGACTGGATTGATTATGAATGCCACTTATTTTGTATCTATCCTGCAGATACATTCAATGAGTCAGTGTCATCATTGCTAGAAAGAAAAATACGGAGTTGGTTGAGTAGAGCCATAGTCGATATGCGCCGGAGTACCCCGGTGCAACAGTGGCTTGACTCACTCCCGCCTGAAGGTCCCAGTGAGTCTGAAAAGTCCAATGAGGATCTAAACAGTGGAGGCACCAAGGATGAGGAGACTAAAGTGGCAACTGTAATAGAAAATGACAGTGACCCAACTAATGATGATGAATTTTGTGAAACAAGTTATGATGAAAATAACCTTGATGTTCCTAAACGAGATATGTTCAAGAGGAAGTCATTGGAAAGTGGAGTGCTCTCTGGCTCCCCGGCTGAGAAAGGGAAAAAGAAGCTTCAGAGAGATTATTCTGTGCAATCAGAGGGTCACTCTCCAAGGATGAAAAATCCTTTGTTCAGAGATTCTTCTCTCCAGGTGAACTAATCCACTTTTCCTTTCTGTTCTTGCATTTTCGACAAGTACAAACATGTACCTATAATTCTTTACCTAGGATCTCCTAGTTTGCCTACAGTCAGAGAAGAATATCAATAATATAGAAGAAACTATTTACCTACCTATTTCTTTCATTCTGAAAGGTATATGTAGAAGACAATACTAAAATATTATGGATACAATGGCAATGTCAATCATGTTTGAAATGCTTTGTATTATTTCAGTCGGATGCCAGTGGCTCAAGTGGCAGCTCAATCCTGAATGTGTTGGGAGCAAGGAAGGTGGATGCTGAATCAGTCCTGCTGGCCCTTGGATTTGGACCGAGCGAAAAAAAACAAAAACTGCAAAAAATACCTGATCGATTTTTAGGACCTTCAAAGGTTTGAGTTTTATATCTAACTAGCTTTTACCCGCGGCTTCGCCCACGTCTGGCCACGTTGAAGGGTTCATTGGATGAAAAAAATAAATTGAAAAGTTAAATCATAACTTGCTCTGACCCCAAGCCCCCGTCATCCATCGTTCTTCGAGTACCACAAAGCCACTTGGTATATTTTTCCAACTACCATAACCCTCTCTATCATGAATAACCCCCCCCCAGCCCCGTCTTAAAAATTTGTTCTCCATGCACCACAAAACTTTCGATGTATTTTACAACTACGCTTTTATTTCTCTTCTAATGGGTTGGACTTCCCCTCCCAAAATTCCGTCGTAAAAGGTGTTTTCCAGACATCACCACGCCAATCAGCACCCCGAACCCCCGTTTTAAATAGCCCAAAATACGTTTGCCTGTAGCTACTCCTATAAAATTATTGGAATGAGAATGTACAGGAAATTAAACACACTATTAGTATACATGCAATATTTGTCAAGTACCTATACATAGTATCATTAAGGAAAAAATTACAACGATACTATACAATTATCGTAAAGGAAAATTATTTCCCCCCTACCTTTATCCATCCGCTTTTATATTGCATGTATGCATGGATTTAACTCACTAAAGGTGAGACGTAACACCGAACAGCTTCTGACTGTGTGTCGATTGTTGCGAGGCGACAGTGGGAGCTATATGGAAGGAAAATGCACTAAACTAAAAACGCAACTAAGCCCTCTAAACGTCATAATGACGTCATCTTAGTTGTTGACATCAACTATATTCTTTATTCTATGATGTCACAAAATGTACAATAAACGAAATTGTCATTATCTAAATGTACCCTCATCGGTCAACAACCAAAAGATTTTGTTATGATTCAAAGAGATTCATTCATACACATACCATTTATTAAGTCTTAGAAGGTGTCTTATAAGCGCACAAATCTGTAAATTTTACTTAAATAAATGAACTTTGAAATTAATATCAACTAAAATGACGTCATTATGACGTTTAGAGGCTTTAGTTGCCTTTTTAGTTTAGTGCCCTTCCAAATAGCCCCCAGTGACTGCGCAGCGCTTGTCAGTGCCGTATGCGCGCCATACGTGCCTGACAACTACCTACGCGCTCGTAGGCACCAGCTGCTAGCGGGCGGCTCGTACCGCACCGAAATCGTTGTTGATTTCGTAATCGGCGACCCGATAAACTATACAAACAAAACCCATGTTGATTTTCAGACTTGTTCAACCCATTTCCCACGCTTGTTTACTCATTTATCGTTAGTAGTAAGTCTGTGAAGTTTCGAATTAAAAAGTCTAACTAATCTTGTTTCCCCGCCCCATACAAACTCTGGACTCCCGTTTCATCCCCTCAGGGGGTTAATTTTCAAAAATATTTTCTTAGTGTACCTCTATACCTTAGGAACCCACATGTCTTTTAATTTATACCAGCGGTTTTGACTCCACGTTGAAAATTAAAGACTGTATAAACAAATGCATCCCCATTTTCACCCCTTTGCTGGTTGTTTTTACAAAAACACTGATACACATGTCCATTAATTTTCAATCGTCAGCCTTAATACAATCAATACAATCCTACACTATGCAGGGCATCTATGTGCAAAATTTTAAGTCTAGTGGGCTCTGCGTTGATAGCAGTGAAACTTTGGACTTCGCTTTCACCCCTTGCGGGAGTGAATTTTGAAAAGTCCTTTCTTTGTGTACCTCTTGACCTCAGGAACATCCATGTATTTTTATTTCATCCAGAAGTTTTTGCTTTGCGTTGAATATGAACGAATTTGTACAAACAACTTCATCTCCATTTCAACCTTTCGGGGGTTGAATTTTCAATAACGCTGATACACGTGTCCATTAATTTTTAATCTTCAGTCCGAATACAAAATTTTAAGATCCTAACTTCAAAACTGACAGACTTTCATACAAACTTTGACCCCTTATTTTACCCCCTTAGGGTCGGAATTTTCAAAAATCCCTCCTTAGTTAATGCCTACACTATGCAAGGTATCTATGTGCAAAATTTCGAGCCTATAGTCTATTCGTGATAAGAATGCAGTGAAATTAAATTTTTAATCTGTTAACACACACTCACAGGACAGGACACAACCTTCGCGTTCGAAAGTTTGCCTTCAACTGGTCACTGTAAACTTGGCTTGATAATTGGAAACGATTTGATTGGTTACGAGGCGTGGTTAGGCCGCCGGACAGTGATGACTCCACTGCATTCTTATCACGAATAGACTATAGCTCCAGCGGTTTGGCCTCTGCGTTGAGATAGCAGTCACACTTTGGACTCCCGTTTCACTTTGAAAAATACTCTCTTAATGTAGGTACCTCTAGACCTCTCAAGGAACCTACTTGTCTTTTTATTTGATTCTGAAGTTTTTGCCCTGCGTTAAAAATTAAAGAATTTGTACACTAAACTTCATCCCCATTTTCACCTTTTTGGGGGTTGCATTTTCAAAAACGCTGATATATATGTTCATTAAATATTTTTCAGCCTAAATACAAAATTTGAAGATCCTAACTTCAAAACTGACGGACTTTCATACAAGCTTTCACCCCCTATTTTACCCTCTTAGGGGTGGAATTTCCAAAAATCCCATCCTTAGTGGATGCCTACACTATGCAAGTGCAAAATTTCAAGTCTTTAGCTCCAGCGGTTTGGGCCCTGCGTTCACCGTAGTCAGTCATTTTACGATTTTATATATACAGATTATATTATCACCCCTTCCCATATAACAGTGAACTAAGTTGGCTTTCTCGTAATCTTCAAACTTGCTAATATGCCTGACCACCAACAATGTTTAAGCCTTTGCAAGGCCAAAGCTAAGCAATGGTGATTCATTCTGTATCTTCCTTTTGCTATCTGAACTTGGTGTGATTCATTGCATTACTTGGTACTACCACAGCTGTGGATCAAAGGACCCTTCTCCCAGTTGTAACAACAAAGCCATTTTTATTTAAAGTATTCTCTCCTATTTCCAGTTAAAAGGTGTCAGCACAGAACAGTTTATCAAGGAGGAGCAACACTCAATGCGTATGCATGACTGTGGAGTATTCGGATATAGAGGTCTAACTGGTATGTAATGGATGCCACAATCATCATTAATCAAATGGGTTTATTTTCCATAGATTAATTACTAACATTGGGGTCAAAGGGTTAATTAACATCAGTAACAAATGGTTAGTAGCATTAGTCATTAAGCAATTGCCTTAGTAGATTCTCTGTAACAAAAACATTGAACTAATGTATCTCATGTCTTAACACGATTGTTTGTTTTGTTGAGGGAGGTGTTAATAGGTGCTAAGGAATATTGGTAATAGACTTGTAGACAACAATATCACATGCTTGTTAAAGATTCTAACTAGAATGATTAGATACAGGCACATAATTCATTGCATTGTGTGACCTCGCGTTTATGAGTGCTATTGTATTGCTATCCTTATGAAAGATTCGAAATTGAGGTTTGCTGTTAATGATATAATTCTTTTTGAACTAGGAAAACTGCAAACCCTTGTAATAAGTAAATATTGTAATAAATTCTTTTCTAAACTACATGCCTAAAGCTCCAAAGAAACTGCTCTGAGATTTGTCTCAGCTTTGTCAGTATGACAAGGCACTTGAGATGGCTTTCAGAGCTGAGAGTGATTTATTAATTCGGAACTGGTACTGTTTCGCATAGTTTAGATATTGTTGTCTATAGCCGCACATGCTCACATTTAACCTCCAACACCATGACACCAGCAAGGCCACTAACAACTGTGCTTCACTAACAGACCACTGCACGCCCGTGTGCCGGTTCATGAAACCAGTTTCGCCGGTACACAGGTCATATCAAGTTCCCGAGATCGCTGTGCAGTAAGTATTATGTTTTACTTTATTCTATATTTGTACTATTGTGTCTATCCTTGTCTTCTTGCATTGGGATCTGACAGACCGAAACCAATTCATTAGATAGTGTCTGCCATTTGGGAGGCGACACGAACTAAACTATTGTGTGTTCGAAAATAGAATCTGGCCACCGCGCAAGAGCTTCAGGTTGTCAGTCTTGTGTCTTTAGTTCCTTTAGTTTAGTGGTTTTGACACCTCCCAAATAGCCCCCAATGTAACCATTGAATCTTGTCTCAGATTTATTTACGTCTATACAAAAATTATCTCATTCCGTCCGCGTGGATGTTATATTTTGTCTATGCATTGAACATTACTGTAGCAATTTATTGTTTTTGGGAGAAATAAATCAATGTTGGAATGATTGGAGCTGAAATTAGTTATGTTGTTTAGGAGCGGTAAAGTTTTATAGCTACCTTTACAAATTGCACATTGTATTGTACTTTTCAGTCTCACTCAAGCATGAATCAGCATGAATCAATGATTCATGCATGCATTTATGGATATTATTATTAAACTAAGAATACCGTTGATATCGTAAACTTAATCTACTACTGAATGTCCACAGGGAATCCCCATGCACCACCATCGACAATTGTAGCTAAGATAATGGAGCGGATACTTCAAGAGGACGTGTGCCGGGAGCGGGAACAAACCGTGAAGACGCGACACTCGCTAGCAGATATACGCAGCCTGAACGCACAAGAACGACGCGCGTACATACACGACACGTGACTGACCCACTAAACCTGTATTGTACGTACACTAGAATTAATAATATTGTAGCAAAAAGGTAAACAATATCCATTACAAAAAAAAACATATAAACGTCAAAGTCAAAGGTTCTATACTGGATATTGTTGACCGTTTTCTTATGAAATTATTACAGTAACATAGCTAGTTTAAATGCCACTTAACATGTATCTCGCTGTAGCTATAAAACAGGCGTCCGTTGACTGGTCAGCATTATGCATTTAGAAATGACTTCACTATTCGTGGTTCCGATGCTCGCTCTCGACACACGATACATACATGCCAGGCATTTGTGATCGGTTATGTTACGCCATGCCAACTTCGCCTATATTACATTTTCTCTGGTTCATCTACTCTTAAGACTAGCAGTCTAGAGCTAGGGGGTGTGACTCGATGAATATCTCGGGTGATAATGATGCACATCAAGGCAAATACCGTACTATATGTTAAAATATAAAATCTGATTAGTAAATTCATCCTTGTCCATTTAGTCAGTAGGATTTAACCTTTTATTGACCAAGATATACTAGTCTTGGACGAGAGTTAGATTTAAGTTTTATTGGCTCAATACTGAAGTCGTTTGGCTGAAAAAGAATACACTATCGGGGGGCACGGCAGTTACCCAAACACATTAACATAGGCCGTGGTATCTTCTTCACAATTAATACATATGTACATACTCGTACAATAATAAAGGAAAAAGGATGTGTTTAGATCTCATCTCCGTAGTAAAAGTATTCATGAAAAAGTATTGTCGAGAAAAACTCATATAATTATCAATAATAATAATATCTGAGATACGGCACAAAAAATATATTTAACATGTAGGTATTTCATATATTTTTACTATGTCTACATATCAATCTTCATATTTTTCTATCAGATATCTAATACTATACTGAACTGACACAATCTAGGTAAAAAACTTATTGCTTATTTTTAGGGTTTCTGATTCATAAAATAAACTCTTATAAGATCACTTTCTTGTCCGCCTGTCCATCTGTCAAAACTTTTTTTTATCGGGATCAGGGGAGCTCCGAGTAATAAAATAAAAGTTTGGTTTAATTGTCTAAGGCTAAGGTATAAAGTTGAAAATATCAATTGTTCAGGTCTATGATTGGTTCCGGCTGTGAAAATAATAACCTTCCAGGTACGCAATTAAACGCTACGACCGTTTATGCTGCTGTAAAATTATTGGATTTTCAAAGTATCGCAATGGACTTAAAACCTTCCCGTTGACCTAGAATCTTGAAATTTGGCACAAAGCAAGGACTTATATGTATAGCACCAGTGAAGGGGAAAAATCTGTTCTATCCTTCTGCAAAATATGTAATTTGGTTAACATGGATGACATCATACTTTTTTAAATTTAGAAACCTAATAGGGTATTATATGGGTATTATTGAAAAAATAATTGAGGCCGTGATAAATTATTAGAAATTTTATTTCAATTTTGATGAAACGATAAATGCCTTAAAATCATTTTCCTAGGTGCAACTTGTACGCTTTGCTTGTACGCAAAAGTTGGCTTTTATTACCTACGCATTAGGGGTTTCAACTTCATGGACGTGAACTGTCAAAACGGGCCTTTTATTTTGTGAAGACTTTAATGATTGCTTTCAACTTTCAACAGTTTCGTTATTCAAATTAATTTACGATAGTGCATTGTCGCGCGGAAACGCTAGGCGCCATGATGTTTCGCTCGTGACGTCAATCCGTTAGTAAACACACGACGACTGCAAAGACCAAGTACTAATTTACGTCGATGGTTACTATCGGAGTGACGTCAAGTCGGAATCAAAATGGCGAATGGTGTTTTAGTCAAATGACGAACTGAGTAGAAAACACGACTTTTCAAATTGAATCATAAAATTTACATTGCATTTTTATGGAGTAACATCGACGATTCTCGTTTAGCATTTTGGGTATCTACCTCGGACATGCATTCTATCTTAGATTCTTACATGGGCAATAATATCGTATTACACAAGTTACGAGGTCAAAATCTACAAGCGTGATCGGAACCCTTGTTGGTGCGCGAGTCCTACTCGCACTTGGCCGTATATTTATGTATAAAATGCATTGATGTTTTATTCAGCTGGATGTGTGTAAATATCTACCTACTTATTTATTCCAGCGTAAATGATCTGAAGAACCTGTTATCTTGCCGCTAAACTTAAAATTGATTATGAGACAAACATTTAGTTTTGTAGTCAGCTATTTTTATCGATTATTCTTACTGGTTGCACAATGTAAAAAAACCTAGAAGGTTTAAGGAAAATGGCGAACAAAACAAACCTATTTCATGTGGTTTGAATGTGCCGTTTGTCATTGATGGGAGATGTGATTGTATGATGATAAGTTATATTATTTAAATCTGGTAGATAGAATTTCCTTCTATAGAATGGAAGCAACTTTAAAATTGTAACATTTGACATATTTATAGAAGATAGAACTGACTTCAAAAGAATTTATCTTTAGTATATTAGTGGTCTGATGTAGGAATTAATGAAATATCTTGAATATCTCTACAAAACTTTATTTCAATAAAATATACTGAAAATCTGGTTACATAATTTTAATGTTTATAAGTGGAATAGCAACAAGGTCTGTGAGGTTAGTCTAGATGGTCTAGATACTATGGAACGAGTGTAGATAGTATGGGTTTGAAGGTTAAAAATCTTTTTGTATAGTGCCTTATTCTAAGTGAGAAGCTGTTTAGTTACGCGGTATTTTACTAAAGAAAAATGCTGAAATATTTCTTATTCATCGATTCCCAAATAAAACATAATATTTCAAAATGCCAATCGGTAAAAGTTGTAGTCTCATTATGTCTGTACCAAGTTATCTATGAAATGTCAGAATTCAGAACTACGACCGCCCTCTTTGAATTGCCATTCTATGCTCGGACGCAATTCCAAATATGGCAATTCTTGAAGCCACTAGCGACACCAATTTACTTCCGTTATTTCACAAAAAGTTGGTAGATCAGTACCTCAGACCAAGAACTAATTATGTCATGTCATTATTCTATGACTGCTACGAATGTGATGTAAAATAATTTGTCGTTGGTATAGTCTCAGCTTAGCTTACAGGTCACGGCAACATTCTTGGCGGAGTGCCGCATGGTGGAAGGGGGACCTTTCCCTCTCTCTCACACATCCTGTTCGAGAAACAGAAGTTACCCCTTCCAAGCGGCACTCAGGTGCCAATAAAGGCCAATGGGCCAATTTTGTTTGGAGAAAATTGTCGAAAAAAAAAGGCACCACTTTTACCCATTGTCCTTTGCGACCGCCCAATGACTGAACAGATTTAAAACTAAACATTATTTGAATGCTGCTATTGTCTCTTGCATGTATGAAAGTGGAATTTTATTGAACTTTATATGTATATTTTACCTTATAGTCTTGCTCATGTTATGTAAGTAATTAAATTAGGGGGCACGGCAGTGCCCCCGCCAAGTCGAGCGCGAAGCAAACACTGCCGTACCATCCTTTACTGGAACCATTTCGCCGCATTTTCAGGCCCCTATTTGAGAACCTCTGGATAAGACCAGAACGCAGAAATTTTCGTCATCTAGTAAGCTACAATCACATACTTAAAATCCAAAATTTCAAGTCTGTAGGTCATTTAGTTCCGAAGTTATTCGAAAGCAAAGTTTCGCATTTTCGACACTCACTCACTCATGATCATCATAGAACTAGTTGTTAGGTATCCAACACTAGATGGGTCTGCCAGTCTTCTAACTCGCGCTGGTGAAGTGTTTTTCTATTAGTATATAAAATCAATTTATCTTTCATTCAATGGTCAGTCAGTCAATGGAGTCTGTCATACTCAGGTACCTTATGGGGGTCAAAGGTCAAAACACCAGTACTTCCCATAGACTCCGGTGCTGAAATTTGGTGCAGAGTTAGGTTTTAATAGCAACATAAAGGGAAAACTATACAAGGTGACTTTAAAATATCGATCAATACTTTGGGAAATGATGGAGCCCATAGAATAATATGAACTTTCCCCAAGAAAAAAAATTTTGGGTCTCCCATAGTAAATTGAAAACAGCTGATCGGGGCAATGGACGGGACGGGACGGGACGGGACGGGACGGGACGGGACGGGACGAGACGGCACGGGAAGGCACGGCACGGCACGGGATGGCACGGGACGGCACGGCACGGGACGGCACGGCACGGGACGATCAATACTTTGGGAAATGATGGTGCCCATAGAATAATATGAACTTTCCCCAAGAAAAAAAATTTTGGGTCTCCCATAGTAAATTGAAAACAGCTGATCGGGGCAATGGACGGGACGGGACGGGACGGGACGGGACGGCACAGCACGGGTGGGCACGGGACGGCACGGGACTGCACGGCACGGCACTGGACGGGACAGTGAGGTGGGACCCGGAAGACCAAACAAAGCCTAAACAATTGGTAGTAAAATTCGCTAATAATTTGATTCACGAGTTATTGCCCATTAAGTCAAAATTTGAGATCATACCCCGGGCATACGTGTACAGAGAACAATTCCTAATCTGTGTGGCGTATGCCCTAACAATTCACAAAAGCCAAGGTTTAAGTCTAAAAAATGCCCTCATGGACATTGGCACCTCCATATTCTCTTGTGGCCAAGCCTACGTGGCGCTTTCACGAGTAACCAATCTTCATGGGGTGCACCTAATAACTGTTGACTTCAAGAGTATAAAAGCTCAAGCTTCAGCGATCACCGAATACAACCGGCTTAGGCGTAAATTCCGCGCCGATCTTTCAGAAATTAAACCGTCTAAACCGTCTAAAAGAATAAATAATGAACGCGAATGGGCAATACGAAAAACTGTTGCTACTGTACAAGAATCAGAACCGGAAAAAAGAAAAGAAAGATTTGTAATAAAAAAAAACTGCTCCTAAAAATTAAAAAAAATGTGTGTCAAATAAGAAAATCTAATAAAATAAATAAATATACCCACGTTTCTACAAAAAGAAGTAAAATCCCACCAAAACATTCTGTAAAAAACTAGCCAAGTCTCGATGGAGCTGCTCGTTTATCTCTAAAAAGTAATGAAATCTAGACAAAGGCGTGCCAAGTCTAAGGTTCCTTACTGCGATTTCTTTATTATTATAGTTAATGTTGTGTGACTTGGCCGTTTAACATTCTTTATACGTTAGTGAGTACAAGTCAATTTTGAACTGCGTCGTATTTAATTACAATAAATTACAAGTTGCAAGTTTCCTGATAGTATATAAAGGAATTCTATTTTAAGCAAATTAGTATGTAAAATACAACAGATATAACATAGGCAGTTACAACAGATATAACATTACGTGTAAACTAAATTGACTTGTACCCACTAACGTATAAAGAATGTTCAACGGCCAAGTCACACAACATTAACTATAATATTATAGAAATCGCAGTAAGGAACCTTAGACTTGGCACGCCTTTGTCTAGATTTCATTACTTTTTAGAGATAAACGAGCAGCTCCATCGAGACTTGGCTAGTTTTTTACAGAATGTTTTGGTGGGATTACTATTACACATATTTATATAATAGTTATGCTATGAATTGGAGTGGGAACAAGAGATTGTGAACTTATAAATTATAGAACCAGTTTAAGCAACATGACGGATATTTTAATTTGTATATTTAGAGCCACGTCGACGAGTACATCTACTTGGGCCAGATAGTATCCTTCGAAAACAGGCAGGACAAGGAAATCGAAAGACGTACTTCGAATGCCTGGAAGAGCTTCTGGTCCATGAAAGAACTAATGAAGGGCAGCCTTCCACTGTACCTGAAGCGCAAACTCGTCGACATGTGCATCCTGCCCATCCTAACCTACGGCGCACAAACTTGGTCATTGACGGAGCAACAGAAGTCCAAACTCAAGGTTTGCCAGCGAGCGATGGAGCGCAGTATTTTAGGTGTTAAACGAATAGACCGCGCGTTAAGAACTCCGTACTGCGCTCCATAACTGGCATCGCAGATGTGGGTGTGCAGACCGCAAAACTGAAGTAGAACTAGGCAGGCCATGTGTGCCGAATGCACCCAGACAGGTGGGCAAGGATAGCTACTGAATGGGTGCCTATAGACGGACACCGGCGTAGAGGAAGGCCCAGAAGGAGATGGCGGGACGACCTGGACACGTTTGAACCAGAGTGGGTCAATCTAGCTCTGACTAGAGATGTGTGGGCTCGAAATGGGGAGGCCTTTGCCCAGCAGTGGGACACATTATAGGCTACGTAAAAAAATAATATTTAGAGCCAGATTCACAGGTTGTTATTTTCTTCTTCATAGGGACTACGATTGCTCGGCATTTGGGTAACATTGAGCACTTACCTACTCATTTCTAATAATACGGCAATATTTACAGTACAAATCAACATTTAATTAAATTCGTTATCAACTTATTTATATATTAATACTAAAATTGAGTAAGGTCGTTGTACCATCCACCGAACAGTTTTCTTCGAATGCAATATTTTCTGAATTCGTCAAACGTGAACATGAACACGGCAAATGGCAAAGCCAGGAACCACCTGCAAAGTAATAAAAGTACACTGCAGACGGCAAGCGGCGGCGACTGTACTCAATAGGAAAATACCTCGTCAAGTACAGTCGCAATCGTCTCCAGAGGCTGCAATCTCGACAAAGATAGCGCTTTGTAGCCCAATCACGAACAATGATTTGATAGAAAACCATCGAAAAGTCAAATGTCAGTGGTTCTTATTCTTTATGACATAAAATATAATTTTCTGCGTTCTCGAAAACGTTTAAAACGCACGCAGCTCGACGGATGTCGGCTGTAAAGTGAACTATGTAAATTAAAAAAGTTCTAAAAATATTGCAATAAGACTAGATTTTTCGAACGAAAGAGTAACTTTTACTCGAGAGTATCTTCTACTTTTTCATAGGCACCAGCGACACCTAGATCAGATCACCTCATGTTGAACAGTCAGTTGTCATACAAGTTATCCCCGGGATAGTTATTCTCGTATAACTTTTTGTTGGTGAAATCCAGCCTAAGTATCACAATTTGTCATAGAATAGATCAAAGTTATCTTTGCCGAGACTGCAGTGCCACCTATGATTATTTCATGAACATTGAGATAAATCTGTGCGGACATCAAATCATTTCATTACGGTTCTTGTTCTTCATAAAGTGGCGCCACTTCGATAAATAAGTTCGTAATTTCGTATTAACTTACATCAATATGAACAATATGTTGGTTAAATACGGACATGACGAATTGGGCCTGACCATATCAGAAATGACAGCGTATAGCAAATAATTCGAATAAAATTAATCTGCCAACCCGTATGGTAAAAGGCGTGACGTATGTTATGTTGTGTAACGGCTGTACTCAGAGTCGTTTAACCCTTTCGGACCAGAGCTTGTCATTCTCCTGGCCGAAAAGGAAACAAAAATGACATTAAAATTATGGGAAATCAAGTTCTCATCCGGGGAGGCTGTCGCTCACGACCGAAGGAATTACTTGGAACCCACAGCCCCTCACGTCCTCCCTGGGTAGTGCTAACGAGCGACAAATCCTTATCATCATCTCAAGACATTATAATTTCCAGGTTCTCAAATGAGAACCTGACCACTTGACACTGGCAAAATTAACCTCAAAAGAGGTTAGGACGCCATTAATAAAAAGAAGAAGAAGAAGAAGTTCTCATCCCCATGCTATAGACATTAATTAACGTCTTGGTACTACTAAGTAAAGAATTTTGTATGAAAATTCAAATTTGGAATAGGTTTAATCGTTCATTAAAAATGACTCTGACCGCCGTACCCAGAGTCATTTAATGATTCATTAAGGATTACTAAGTAAAGGATTTTGTATGTAAATTCAAATTTGGAACTGACTTAATGGTTGATTAAATCTCTCTGAGTGCGGCGGTGAGTACGGCTGTAAGTACCATTTCAGTCGTAGAGGGTATGTCCTGAAGAAGTTGTTGACGCCCGGAGTATAGCAGAGAAAGCAGGCCAGGCAGAACTCGAACAGTAAACCAAGGTTCAGCACTCTATTCCTCATGCCTGTAACAAATAATAGTTAGCAGGTTTTCTTCTTTCGGCGAGAATTTATTACTTAAAAAAATATATGCGCGTTTGACGTGATAAATACTTACAGTTCGGGGCTTTTGTTTTGGCACGTCAGAACGGGACCCGAGGTGCCACGAGTATGATACTCGGCGTTTGACTTAGCGAGAGAGTGAGAGAGAGAGAGAGAGACAAGACCCGACGTGAGTGTCCAAACAAAGGCCCCGTACTGTACAAGATGGCCGCCTCTTTTAAAAGCTAAACAGTGGTGGATGGACAATATAGTTCGTTACAGTACTAATTTTGTATGTACTGGCTTGGGCTTCCACTTCAAATAATAAAGAACATCGAACTTTCTAGGATACCGACAGTACAAATTCCCTAACATTATGCTTTTTCGGTGTACACCTAAAAACATATGTCCATCGATAGAGAATTGAATTACAAATAATAAATGTTTCTGGACAAAATGTCGCAAATGGCGTTTCTGAGATAATTTAGTTTGAACATGTAATTTA
Organism: Argyresthia albistria; assembly: GCA_963457715.1. Taxonomy (NCBI): domain Eukaryota; kingdom Metazoa; phylum Arthropoda; class Insecta; order Lepidoptera; family Argyresthiidae; genus Argyresthia; species Argyresthia albistria. Next base: position 6,333,214 of record OY735265.1, read on the forward strand.
GTAAAAAAAATACATATTAAAACAGAATTATCTCAAAAACGTTACTATTTACGTCAATTTATCAAAGGACATTTGTTATTTGTAATTGAATTCTCTGTCGATGAAAAACATATGGTTTTATAGGTGTACACGAAAAAGCGAAATTTTAGGGTATACAAGTACCCCAGTATCCAAGGCACCATACAAAAATGTTCGAAGTTCTTTAGAATAATGTCACTTACCAACATGAAAGACAGAGTTGTACCGCGTCTTGCATATAATGCCGTTGGTCATCTGCATGAGCACGACGGCCACAAAGTAGGCGGCTTGGCAGGCACGCTCGAGCTCCTTGCGCTCGTAGTACGTCCACTCCTGGCCGAGCGAGTCGCGGACGTCGCTTATCGCCAGGTTGTCCCAGTCTTCTCTTATGCCTGGAACAGTCAACATAGCGACAGGGCTACAGGACACGCGGAATGTTTCATCATTCTAGTATGGTAACAAACAGGTATCTCATCACCTTCTTTGGTGTATTGTATAAAGCTATAGTTTAAAATAAAGTATGCTGAGCCCTCAGCAACCATCACCATAACGAAGGTAAAGTCTGTAGTCCCGCTGTCCCCTTTGCTTCTGTCCCCACTGTGGGGATAACTGAACGTAATTTTTTTCCCTGATGTTGTCCCCATCGTAAGGACACAGAAACGATAATGTGTTGTTCCCATCGAGTGAGAACAGAGTCAACGGGGACATCGGGACTTCTCTTCCGTTGCTTCCCAACAACAGAAGATAATCGTATCTCATGCACCCACTGCTACGTAAAAGCCTCCCTAAAGTCCTAACCCCTTCACTGGCGTCCAGCAATCCGAGAGAAAATTAAAGTCTACATACTCACCAAAAAGATCCTTAGGATAAAAGCCATGCTCCGCCATCACGACGAAGTAGGCGAACATGCCAGCAGCGACCTCTATCAGGCCTGTGTGGCCGTATGCCAGCCGCAGCATGCGAGCTGATACCAGGGCCTCATTGCGTCGAGGAGGGCGCGCCATGACGTCAGTCTCCGCGCGCTCGTAAGCCAGCGCCACGGCCGGCCACATGTCCGTGCCGAGGTCCACGCAGAGGATCGTCATTACGCCTGGTGACAGACCACATATGTGCTCCTAAGCCTACATTCCGTCAAGCAGCACGTAGGTACAGTCCCCGCGCGAGTTGAATGTAGGGATGTCCAAAGAAAAGCCGACGTGACTTATGGACAAGAGCGAAGTAGGTATAATTTAATTTTACCAAATGAAATCTCTGCATTCAACGAGCGCGGGGTGTACATAGGCTTGTTTATAAAGTCTTCCGTATTTTGTACAGTAAAAAAATATAAATTACGGTCGAATCTTTAGTAGTTAGGTACCTAATTCAATTTTAACTGATGGGTTGTTAATGAGTGGAATGGAAACTTGTCTTAATTCTCTTACCCAAAGGCAAAGGTATAGAGAAGAGGATAAACAGCAAAACTGGAAATATCTCGGGAACGTTTGAGATCAGGATGTAGCACAACGACTTCTTTAGGTTATCGAAGATCTTCCGTCCTTCTTCTATCCCCACCACTATGGTCGCAAAGTTATCGTCCATCAGAATAATATCCGCTGTTTGCTTCGATACCTACGAAATGATTTGCGTTTAGAACAAATCAAGTGGCTGATCAAGAACTAATGATTACTCAGAGGGGGAAACCAAATTGGTCGACTTTTTGGGCGTGTAGTTAATTAGGCAATAGGTCTCTCAAACGAGCGAAGGATTTCCCTACTACTGCGAGCAAGTAAACGGGGGATGGGATTGTTCATTATCTGCGCACTTCGCTGTCGCTGCAACGCAGTAACCCTATTCGGCGTAATGATCCCACGAACCCAATGCCGATGCAGTTCGCTGTCAAATCCATGTCATATCTACTACCAACCGAGTCTAGTATTAGTTGTCGCGCCAAGGTTCTTGATACGAGTGCCACGTGGAGGGCGTAGTAGCAGCACATGGGTACACGATACGCTATATGGACGAGAGAAGGGAGTGACCGGGGGCCTACCCGTAGCATACCGACCCCCGCAAGTTAACGCGACGCGAGAGAGGGAATAAGGACCGAGCACAGGCTTTACCTGTCTCTGTCCCTCACCTTTCGCGACAAAACCTCCTTTCGCACCCGGCACGCTACGGCTGCTGGCGCCCTAGCATGCCGAGCGCGACACGGGTTTTGTCGTTGTGGAAAGTGAAAGATAAAGATATCTCTGTCCCTCACCTCACGCGATAAACGCTCGGCAGTAAACGATCTCGATTCATATTTATTTCGATCGAAAACGGGTCGAGCTAGCGGTTGGTCGTGAGGCGGGTCGAGAGAATAGCTTATTTTTGTTTTCGATGGAGATATTTGGTATCTCGAATCGCTTTAGGGGAGGCATTTGCTCACGTCCGAAGGAAATACTTGGAACCTACAGCCCTTCACGTCCTCCCCGGGCAGTGCTAACGAGCGACAAAACATCCATCATCATCATCAAATCATCTCAAGACATTAATCTTCAGATTCTCAAAAGAGATCCTGACCACTTGACACTGGCAAAATTAACCTCAAAAGAGGTTAGTACGCCATTAATAAAAAAGAAGAAGAAGAATCGCTATTTCGACCCTGCGATTATCAGGATGGCGCGAGAATTGCCCCCAGTACCTACCTGCGAGCCGGTGATCCCCATGGAGATGCCGATGTCGGCGCGGCGCAGCGCGGGCGCATCGTTGACGCCGTCGCCCGTGACCGCGACCACGCCGCCGCGCCGCTGGCACGCCTCCACTATCTGCAGCTTCTGCGTGGGCGACGTGCGCGCGAACACTGCAACATGGCGCGTTGCTGTTGCTTCTGTTGCGATTGTTGTTTTTTACTTTAAAAAAGGAGGAGGTTTATAATTCGTCGAGTTTTTATGTATGTGCTCCGATTGCGCCTAGACTAAGGCCTAGACGGATGGAGCGATTTGGATTATTTATTTTTTGTTTGAAAGGGTTGCAATTGGTCCCATTGACAGCAAGTCAGGATCCTGGAGAAATCGAGTGAACTCTTCAAATATTTATAGGCAGACCTATAGTGATTTTTGTGTTTTTCATAATAACTCGTGCATTTACTCATGGTATGATAAGATAAGCATAATATTGTGATGCGGAACTGATGATGATGAAGAACACATATGGCCACCAGAACTGCTCAATACTAGGTACAAATACAATCTACATACTACGCGTGGCTGACGGGCAACGCATAGCCTAAACTGGCGGACCTAGAGCCATGAAACTTTGTAAAGTAACTTAGGGTAGCACTGAGATGGGATTTGACGAAATTATTTCCCAATTGGGGGGGGGGGCGGAATAGGGGGGTTATAGTTTGTATTTTTATTGGTTTCTAATCAAAAAGTTTTGTAGAAGTCGGCCTTTTTAAGTTTTACTTTTTATTGTTACAACCTTGCAATGTCCCACTGCTGGGCAAACGCCTCTCTCCCCTTCCACACTACTCGATCCTGAGCGGTCTCCATCCACTCCTTATTCCATATACCCAACTCATCAGTCCATCTCTTCTTCTTCTTGGTCGGCCATTCTGTCGCGATTGAGCTTATAAAATAATTCTGAGGAAGGATGCATATTTTTGCACATAAAATATAATAGTCACAAGAAATATGCGCAAAGGCGAGCTTATCTATAAAGAGAGATTTCTTCGAGCAATCCTAGGTAGGACAGGAAAGTTTATGCAACAGGACAGTCCTAAGACTGGATACAAATTTGTGATGATGTTTTTAGCAGATATACTTACTCGTCTCGCGTATTATGTCTGTTTGTTACAAAGTTTCAGGGACAGCTAAATGTACTATTTTTAACCCCCGCCCGACGATGGCAAAAGGGGTATTATGAGTTTGACGTGTGAGTCACTCTGTCTGTATGTCTGTCTGTCTCTCAGCACGTGGAGCGTAAACGAGAGAACCGATTTGAATGTTGTTTTTTTATTCTAAAGTAGATTTCTTTGAGCTGGTTGTTATGGTACCGTCGAGCTGGTCTGAGGATGGAGTTCGAAGGTGTGAGCTGGAACCCTGGGATGCTTACTAGTAAAGCCATCGAGTTTAGACTCATTAGATTCGTTATGATGAGACCTTTTAATTTAATCTGATGATGAGACCTGGTGATGGATCTGGAAGACTGGTTTTATTAAATCAGCATTATTAAGCAGCAATAGTCACCAATCTCATAGTGCGTGATGAGTTGTTTGTCGAGCAGCCCCGGTGGCATATCCCGTAGTTCACTGCCGGTGAGCACGCGGCAGTTTTGCGAGCTTGCTATGCCCACCTGTACATGAACATAAGACATAACATTTGGATACAGGCACATAATATACCTTGCTTCTGGCCCTACTCGGACGCCATGTGTCGTGGTAATCTGAAATAACCAGCCAAGTGCAAGTCGGACTCGCGCACGAAGGGTTCCGTACCATTACCCATAAAAATCCGCAAAAAAAATAATTGTATTTTAAGCGTCTACCTGCAAGCAAGCGTCTACAAGTATAATATTTTGGAATTGGGATAAGTACTTAGTATTGGCTAATGGATGTATGATCTATGGACGTATATGGAGCAGGATGGCAATACTAAACAGGTAATTTACCTCGAGCGCGATGGCACGCGCAGTGGCGGGATGGTCGCCCGTCACCATCAGCACGCGCACTCCAGCCGCGCGCACGCGCTTGATCGCCGCGCATACCTGAACGCAGGGAGGGATATGTTGTGGCCACAGACTATATATCTGATTGACTGCGTATGAAAGGGGAATGCGGCTCGCCAAACAACGTATGCAACCTATGTACGATGACGGGCCGCCGTTGCTTTAGTGACAGCTTTCAGCTGACCAAACACAGCTCTCTAAGTTACCTCGTCCCCCGCCCTAAATCGGTGGGTTGTGTTACAATGGAAAATGTAACTAAGCGTACTCCACTGGATAAGTGCTCCCTGGTTGTGGCCAATAAACAGTAGAAATAAAGTGTTCATGTTTTATCGTGTAATGGTGGGTGTTTGGAAATATTGTGTACCTACCTCTTGTTATGAATAAATAGTGTAAAATCAGCTAGCAACGCTACAACTGTCTTTTACTTGCCTTTCCAAAAACCTAACAGTTCACTATATAATAATCTAGTCCGGCTGGATGTGTGATTTATCTTCTGGCAAAAGTTCATAATGATGGGTACTATCCATCCCCAGAAACATCCGTGGCCGAGCGGTATCCGTGCGTCGGAAACGATCGTGCGAGTGCGGCAACATGTAGCCGAGACGGGTATTGGATGGGTGACCCGTTTTTATGTGTTATTTGTTCCGGATGACACGTTAAGCTGTAGGTCCCGGCTGCTGTCGCGACTCGGTGGTGGTAGTCGTAAAAGCTGAGTAGGGCAGCTTGATAACAACTGACAGTCAGGTTGGCCACCAGAGCCCGACACTCCTCCACCAACCCGCACTGAGCCAGCGTGGTGGAGTATGGCTCAATGTTACTCGTATCCGGGTAATGGCCTGTGCCCCTCGGTGGGGACATACATTAATGGGCTACATTTACACCGATTCCCAAAATATGGTCAGCTGTAATGTCAGCCTGAAGTATGAAGGAAATTTTGAATATTTCTTTACCTCTTCCCGCGGCGGATCCTTCAGTCCCATGAGTCCGATGAACCGTAAATTGTCCAGAGGAAAGTTCACGGCTTCCGAGTCGAAATTGTAGCCCAAAGGAAACTTTTTCGGGTCGAGCGGCAAATCAGCGAACGCGAGGATCCTCTCTCCTAGTGTTAAAATATTGAATGGATTTGTACAGTCAGCTTAATTAAATGTATCGCATCTCATGCTACTTCAATAAATCTACAGGGGCAGAATTGTACTAAGTTCACAAGCATACGACAAGCCTGGCACAAACTTCAATACGAAGTATTTGTATTCTACTAAAACCGGAATCCAATTCACAAGCCCCAGCGTGAAGCCAGCGTACTTCGTATTCTATGGTCCAAAACGTACTTGTCCTATGCTCGTGACGTGAACAGTAGAATTCGGGCCCAGGTCTCATCGACGAGGTCGGCCACAGTAAACATGACGTGGCCGTACTTACTGAACGAGCTGATAGCGGGGTATTATCAAATGAAAATGAAAATGTCTTAGAACAGTAGATAGGTATTTACGGGCCTAGCACGCGTACACATAGTCGTTTCGCTCCTTGACTTGGATTTATGTCAAGTCGTCCTCAAATAATTAAATTGAAGGCAACTTTTGAAAACAATTTCTTAATTTTAGGTTGTTCTTATTTATACGAGGGTACATACAGGTGTAAGTCTCACTCAATGGTTACACTCTGCATGCTCACCGGTGTTCGCGAGAGTGTCTGTAGCGTCCTCGACGAGTTTTTTCAGCTTGTCGGAGAAACCCGTCTGCCCTCGGCTCTGCACTATCTTGTCGCATCGAATGACAATGTTCTCTGGCGCTCCCTTCATGACTAGCACGTATCGCGATCTCGCGGTGTCCAGGTGTACACTCGTCTGAAAGGTAAGCACGAGCATTTGTACAAATGATAAATGTAGTCCATTAATGTCCCAGTCGGAGAGCTTTACGGATACGTACGAGTAATGGGCTCAACTCACGATGCAACCAGGCTTGCAATCTGTCGCTGCAACTCATAGAAAGCAGGTTGCCTTGCAACCGCTAGAAAAGGACACAACAGGAAGATAGACAGAGAGAGAAATACAAGTTGCAACAACAAATCGTGAGACAAATTGCATCGTGAGTAGAGCCCTAAGATTGAGCTTTACAGCCTACACCACCAAGCTGGGTCACTGGGCGTCGATGGAGAGCAGGTGTGTTGGGCTTGTGGCTAACCGTACTGTCGGTAGAAATCCTGCTGCCCCCTATAGGGCTCAAAACCTGGCGGGCCAGTAACAAAACCGCCACGGCAAGAATACAACATAAAAATAAAGTTAATTAATTCCAAATACTTACTTGATATTTATTCACAGAGTTGAAAGGAATCTCAGCAATTTTCGGATAGTTGGACCTTAGCACGCTAGGGTCGTCCATTTTGAACAGGAAGTTCAAAATGGCGGTTTCTGACGCGTCACCGAGGATGGTACCCTCCGCGTTGATGTTCGCTGTGCTACATAATGAGCCGCACAACTTCAGTGACTCGAATGCTGTTAACCACAAGATAATTAAGTATCAGTTTAAAGGTAAACTTTTCTGTGGTATTACCGTACGTTTATTTACCTTCATTATTTCTTATTTGATCTGTAACAAACATGATTTTATTAGTACTACGAAATATCGATAAGATTTTAAGCTTAAAAAGAATGAAACAAAAGACACCCAAAAACTATTCACCTGCAAAGTTAGGATCCACAACGCTTAGAATACTGTCCCAGATCCACACATGGCGGACTGACATCTTGTTCTCCGTCAGAGTGCCGGTTTTGTCAGAGCAGATTGTGGTGCAAGCTCCTAACGCCTCGATGGCTTCTAGATTCTTCACGAGGCATTTCTTCTTTACCATTTTCTGCGCGGTTAGTGTGAGCGCGGCGGTCACTGTTGGCTGTAGCCCTAGAATTAAATACAATCGGTTCATGTCACAGGAATCGAGATCCGAAAAGAAAGGAAAGGGAGACAAACGTATAGCTATGTCCCTTACTTCCATAATAAATTACACGCCATCGGAAATGTAGGTCGATTAAAGAAATGGTTCCGGTTACTTTATTATCATTTACGTTGATAATAAATGCTAAGTCCCTACGGTACGGGGTCATTGTTTTGGCACGTCGGGTCTCGTTTCGCTCTCTCTCGCGCCAAGTCAAACGCCGCGTATCATTACTCGGGGCACGTCGGGTCCCGCCCGACGAGCCAAAACAATGGCCCTCTACTCTACTTAGATAAAATAAAAATGTGCAAAAGAGTTGCCCGTTATGTTTTTAGGTCTTACAATATTATGAAATGTACTCCTTTGTACTTCAGGAATATGAATACTGTAATTGCCTGCCGTCGACGCACACCCACCTTCCGGAATATTGGCCACAATGATCCCAATCACGAATATCGTGGTCTGAATGAACGGGTAGCCGAGTGCCAGCGAGGCGGCAGCTATGAAGACGCCGAGCCCCATCGCCCACAGGGACATGAAGCGCATGAAGCGCCGCAGCTGCTGCGCCAGCGGCGAGGGATCGGGCTGCAGGCGCGCCGCCAGCCCCGCCACGCGCCCGAGCGCCGTCAGGTCGCCGCAGCAGATCACCACGCCTGCGGTGCGAGCGGTAACTAGGTTCAAGGAGTTACCACGCCTGCGATACAAGCGCTAACTAGATTCAAGAAGATTACCACGCCTGCGATAGGTGCGCTAACTAGATTCAAGAAGATTACCACGCCTGCGATAGGTGCGCTAACTAGATTCAAGAAGATTACCACGCCTGCGATACAAGCGCTAACTAGATTCAAGAAGATTACCAAGCCTGCGATACAAGCGCTAACTAGATTCATGAATATTACCACGCCTGCGATACAAGCGCTAACTAGATTCATCATGAATATTACCACGCCTGCGATACAAGCGCTAACTAGATTCAAGAAGATTACCAAGCCTGCGATATAAGCGCTAACTAGATTCATGAATATTACCACGCCTGCGATACAAGCGCTAACTAGATGAAAAATTAAAAAATATTTATTAATCAATAGGAAAAACATACAGTGAGTTGCCGGTGACTCCCACACTAGGCAAGCCTGTGTCGTGGGAATCAATATACACGATTTACAGTAGATTAATACGTCACGATTCAAGAAGATTACCACGCCTGCGATACAAGCGCTAACTAGGTAGATTCAAGAAGATTACAACACTTGCGATAGAAGCGCTATCTAGGTCTAGTTGGCCAAACGCGTTTATTACGGTAAGCTTAGCCGTTTCATTGACAGATTGACTTAGCCTTATCGCAAAGCGTCCTCATGGTCTACATATAGCACGCTATTCGATATTTGAATGAAGTTCGAAAACGGCTGCTCTTCGGGTCATGAACTCGTGATAGTACACAAACAACAAAATTTTATGTACTTTATGGAAGCAATAAACTTAACTTGAACTTGAACTTTACACAAAGGGGATGGAACCACTAATAGTACATACCCAGTGCCCATCCTTCGACGCATTGCGTAGAAAAGAAGGCTACGTTCGTAGACTCCAGTATGTTTGGCGTTCCCTCGCTGTTCCCACGTGACACCGCCAAGCTTTCACCAGTCAGAGACGAGTTATCCACCTGGAGACCATAGAGTAAATTAAGTCTGGTAATATCATCACATCACTAAACTCTAGATGGCACCACTTCTTCTTGTCTCCCAGGGGGTTGCAGTGCCTGCATCTGGCTCACTTGGACTTTGCGCATTTCCTCAGCGCCTGCTCTTCTGATTCAGCCATCACAACTCTACCAGCTGCAGAGGAAGTCATTATAGAACCACTTATTTTTCTAAAGGTAAAGTAACCAGATTCCTGCATTGATGGCATGACCCTCATTCAATAAGAGCCTATGTATGAAACAAAGGTAACTTTATCTAGTTTAGGCAGAGGCAGAGTATACCTCGCGTCAAGTAAAAAGAACGCTGGAGTCGATGGAGCGGCGCATGGCAATAGCGTCCTTATGTGCATGTGTAAACTGGCGTGATTCGCGTAAAAGGATGTGGTGTTATACATGGCAATAGCGTGGTAAATCGCCTACCACCGCTCGTTCTTTTTAAGCTTCGTATCCATTAGAGCAGCCTCAGGCTGAGCAGCCTCGACTTGAAGCAAAACGCCTCAGATTGAGGCTGCTCGCTCTCTCGAGGCACGTTGCGGATCAATACGAGGCGACACGCCTCTGCTTGATCCACAACGTATCATTTTAGAGCCAAAACGCAATGCACGTCTCCATCAAAAACACGGCTCGGACTGAGGCGCCTTTGAGCACGGCAAAATACCGACAAAATATGGCTCGGCTCGCGGCGACGAATTTGCCTCGTGTCGCGGCGTGCCTCAGGTTGAGGCAGCGTCTCCACTTGCGCGGCCTCGGAGCGCGGCAGCCGCTCGACCCGAGGCTGCCTCAAGTGGATACGCGGCTTTAGATGACGCGAAGTATACAAACCTTGAAGCCCTTGCTGTCGATGACGCGTATGTCGGCCGGCACGACGTCGCCCGCCTGCACGCGCACGATGTCGCCCTTCACGATGTTACTGACGAGCGTGTTGGTGCGCAGCACGCCGTCGCGCAGGCAGCGCGCGTACGTCGGGATCATGTTGTTGAATGTCTTCATTATCTGTAATGTGGAGTTTTTTTATTAGCGTTACAAAGTTACTATTCCGGTAGATATTATATTCCCGCATAACATAGCGTCACGCCTTTTCCCATACGGAGTGGAGGAGGCACGTTGTGGTCACTTCTAGCCGGTTATTCGATACTCCATTTTGCGTGACGGGGGCTAGCCTATCGCCGCAGCTACGGCTGTTTTATTACCGTTTATTTATTATATTCTTTGATAGTAAGACACTACCATCTGTGTTTCGTTTTAGGCTAGATGGCGTTGTCGTTCTACATCGCGTTACAATGATATTCAATAATGATTGATATTGATAATGAATTAATACTATTAGCATACCTTCACACATGTAAGAACAAATAATAAATTATGCCGCACAGAATGAACTTAGCTTAGTTGACAGTTTTTGAGACTATTGAGTTCAATAATACTGTAGCTTTTCTTTACCTTTTTTGCAAAAATATTATTCAGAAAAATGCTTACCTTTGAGCTTTTAAAGTTCTGAAAAAAGCTGAAAAATCCGCAAATCAAGTCGACGGCGATGAGCACACAGCCCAAGTACAGGTTGTCCTTCGACGCATCTGCCTTCCCTGTCGACTCGATAACGTACGCCATCAGACAGAGAACTGCGCCCAACCATATCAGTACAGAGAACCCTGAAACGTTGACAATCAAGCACATATTTAGCACATAGCCCTACACTAGGATGTCATAATTAGGAGCCAGAAACACTAGCAAAGTCTAGCAGTAAAGCATGGGAAGCAATTCGTTATACAGAATCATAGGTAGTGAAAGTTGTTTAGAATGATGTCCCTATACTAACATAACAACCCCTAAAATATGACTACACGAGGTGTAGTACACCTTTATGTTACATCCTGTATAATAAAATATTACCTTGACAGTATAATACATTCCGCCATCCCTACACTACACCACCGACCAAACGGTTAATTACAAGTATGTAGTTACTACCATAAAGACGCTTACCTGTACACAAAGATTTAAACAAAACTTTCTGCCACCCAAAGTTGCTAGAGGGAGTAAGAGTGTTATGTCCTTCGTACACCAGCAATTCTGCTGCCCTGGAGCTTGATAATCCATGCCCTGGGTCCGTGCCCAACTGCGCATACAAATCTTCTACAAGTAGCAAGACACATTGGGGTAAAGAAAATTAAGTAAAAAAGTCAGTAACGAATCGAGCAAGCGTAAAAATAAGAATATCGAGCAGTTTGTCAGTGATCCTTGATTTCAAAGATATTTATAAAAGTCTAATTACCTAGGTAAGTTCGACTTGCTAGATTTTCGATGTCTTATGTTCGTGTTAACTTGCAGAAGAGCATTACGAAAGAATCATATGGCACATAATTAGCTAGTTCTATCGGAATTAAGCATCTTACTCAGTGGAATGAGATGGGCGTCAGTCTGGATTTCCTTCTTCAACTGGTTTAGTCTAGTATTGCTCAAGTCCCTAGATCTCAATCTTTTCGGGTTGTTGGGCCGAAACAGATCACTTATTGACCCTTCCTTATTTCTTTGCATTATTACAGTTACTACGAGTACCTACTCAAAGTAACAATTAAATCGCAAATCGCAGATCTAGATGGGCAAGGTTCATCAGAGCTACATAGATTTTAAAACTACTTGTATTAAGATTTTAGAGGAGGTTGATTTTATATCTCTACCTCTACCAATTAAATATGAGAAAATCTACCTATACCTTGGTATTAGCATATTAGCAAAGATAACACAATATTAGTCAAGTATTAGCAGGTATAAATAAAATGTACAAGTATACATTAATCCCAATTTTATTACTCACCCGCCTCCACCACAACAATCAAATAACTGCAATTCTTGACTTAGGTACATCTTGTCATTATCACTTACCATTGCACATTTATACATAAGATCATATATTTATCGTTAAAAATGCATGTTATTCTACAATAATACATTAAACTATATTTTACTCTTATGCATTATCTTATCATTATTTGTAGCCATCTGTAATTGCCACATTTTATCAAGAACATCCATTTCGTGTTTATTAGTCTCAATTAACTCCAACACATCACTTCTCAATAGTTTTTTGGTGGCTTCTACAGACAATGTGGGCAGTTTAGATACTTCAAGTATTTTATCCCAGACCTGAATTTGAATGTCTTCAGGTTTGAACAAATAATTCACGAACCCACAATCAAGGGCTTCTTTGGCAGACATTTTGTAATTGAAGAGCAACATTTCTGTAGCCTGAAATTTTGAAAAATATTTTACAAAATATTGCTTCAAGTAAGAAAGCTAAAAACTTGTAAAACTAAATTAGGTATCTAAAACTAAAACATGAGAAAGTAAGCATACCTTCCTGGCTCCCATTATTCTAGGAAATGTAACCGTTGAGCATCCCTCAGCTACTATACCAAGTTTGGTAAATGGTGTGTAGAAAAATGCCTGGAAAAATAAATAAATAGGTACCTACTTACTAAAAGTAAAATTAACTTTTGCAAATGTTTGTGAGAAAAACCATAATTAGGTATTATAAAGTTTGCTAAAACTGTCCTAAATATTCGAAATGTCCAGTTTAGGTAATAAAAACTTATTAACAATACTAGTGAAACTTCCTTGTAACTATTAATAAAACTCATTTTTATAATAGACAGCAGAAATACTTACATCTTCAACTGCAAACACTAGGTCACACAGTGGTAGTGTTGTGGCCGCTATGCCAATAGCTGGGCCATTTACAATTGCTACCAACAGTTTGGGATATTTTATGAAAGCATTGATGAACTCCACTATTGCTGGAAACAACTTGGATGATCTGTCAGCTTGTGCTGCCGCAACCACATCATTACCTGAGTTGAAAAAAATGGCAATTCTAAAAGGCTGTCTGTTATTTTTATTTGTGTTACGGTCAGAGTGTACTTATGGGGGCGGAAGCCCCTACTTGTGATATTTTTGAAAATTTTTACTTTATGTTTATATGCACATAAATATAAAGTGATATATATATATTTCCTTCTCTCCCTCCTTCCTTTCCTCCTTCCCCTATTTTCGCTGTAGTTTAGGGAGTAATAACCATTTGGTATTTACCACTGCTGTAGTAGTCTCCAGTCCCGGTAAGCACGGTCACGGCAATATTTTCGTCATGAGCAGTTTCATTCAGAATCCTCGTCATACTCTCGTACATTGATATGTTAATGGCATTCTTCTTCCGAGGCCTGTTGTACCTCAGTATTTTTATGTTGCCTTGTACAGTTTCCACTATGTCGTCACTTCTTTCCATATTGTATTACTTTATTTAAATTCGTCACTGTAAAAGTTATTTCGATAGAAATAAATTACCCAAATTAACATAACCCAAAAACCCCGAAAGCCCGAAACGAATCGTTATCGTCAATGTTCTGAACATCAATGCTATCAGCTGACTGCAGTGCAGACTGAGTAGACTGACTGACAGGCAGAGGCAGGAGTTCTCGGCTCGGACGGACGGAGGAGTACTACACCGGTGCGTTCCGTGACATCGCCGTCATGCCGATGCCGCCCTTCCGAGTCAGTTTTGACGTGCAACGATATCTAAAAATTGCTATGACGTCATAAATCACATCATCAACTGCCCCTTTGGGATATCAACGACCATCGTCGAGAGCGCGTGAGCGAGCACTGATAGCTCGATCCAAAAAGTGACATGACAATCAAAATAACAAAATCAACCAACGTGAAATTGACGTTTGGCCTAAGGATAGAGACAAAGCTATGTGCTATGCCTATGCGCTATGCTAGAGGGAAAAAGTGACTGAATGAAAATGAGCGAATGGGCTGGGTTAGCACATACAATATAAAATCAGCGTTAACAGTAGATTACCTATTTTTCTAGAAACTCAAAGCTTGTCAAAACAGATTGTTAATTGTGACAAACTGCTGACTGATACGTCAAACGATAGATATGAGAAACTGGCCGATAATCTCTCAATACAAAGAAAATTTAACTCAATAACAAAAGTTTAGTTATAATGGTTTGACATCTCTGTCAGTGTCAACGTCTACCGTCACGTTTTATCTTTGGTGGACGCTGCCGCTGGTGTGATTTCCCATTCGGAACTGTAATGATGGTCGTTGAGGTCAATGGGTCGTTACCTAAGTCACGTGAGCGATGATAGGTAGTTTCACGTCTCGGAACAAAAGGTACGTTTAGTAATAAAAACTCGTAGGTAATTCATGTGCATGTGCCTAAGAATGTAACGAAATATCGTTGTTTGTGTTAGGAAACACGGCTTTTGTAAATACCTATTATATTTTCTTTAAAAAATGGTACAGAAAGGGGGCATAACATATATTATAATTTTGTTATTTATTCTTTGAGCATTTTTTAAATAAATATTTAGGTTTCCAAACGTCAATGTCATTTTAATGTCAAAAATTGACAGTTCAGCAGAAGGCCCACTTCCGTTCTTCATTTCCTGAAACTTTTCCTGTGTTTTCCCTTCACGCGGTTGCAATAATTTTCTGGATTGAGGGGAATGGTTAAATTGCTATTTAATTTGGTCACAAAACTTATTTTATGTCCTGTTAGTAGTGCCCTGATAACTCCCCATACACGTTCCTGTAGTAGGTCTTTAAATAGCTCCCACACAATGTTCAAGTCGACAGTAACAAATCTACAAGAGGCAACGAAAGATCAGGTCCAAGAGTTCTTGAACTCTTTCGACACTGTGCTTACGGACTGTGATGGTATGTAATGTTGGTTCTGTTTGAATATAATGTCATCATCATTTCATTATAAAGTGACATTTATTTTATAATTTCTGAACAAGAATACCGACCGTGATTACTTCATGCTGCACAACTCTGTGGTGTACTAGAGATTGATCAATTAATCAGGTTTTGTGACACAACTGTCTACTGCACTACTGTAGTCAGATGGGTTGTTTGTTTTTCTTTCTTTTAGTCCTGATGAAGCGAACGTTAAGAATAAGCATTTATTTATCATAGAATATCTCTTTTTACTTATTTTCTAAATAGGTACAACACATTGTCTTGGTACATAGCTAATGCCACACAATGTGCTTCTAACTTTCCAGGAGTCCTGTGGATAGACAATAATGTGATTCCCGGCTCAGCAGATGCTATGAACTATTTCCGAAAAATAGGCAAGAAAATATTTTATGTCACAAACAACTCTACTAAGATACGAGCAGACTTTGCTGCCAAAGCTCAGGAATTGGGTTTTATAGCCTCTCAGGTAAATGTTATTTTCATTTATACATTTATGAAACATAAAAAGTGCATATACAAATACATTTTATACATAAATAATTCCTTTGTAAATTTTCAGGATGAAATTCTTTCTACTGCATACTTGGTTGCTCACTATCTAAAAGGAATTGGATTTACAAAGAAAGTATACTTACTGGGATCAAATGGAATTGGGGAGGAATTGAAAGCAGTTGGCATAAGGCACATAGGAGTTGGTGTAAGTAAATATAATATTATCTAGTAATAATAATTTATATCCTTCCTTTGGCAACCTATCTGGATTGCGAGCCTCCTACCTCCTATTTAGGTGACCTATATATTATTTAGGTGACCGACATATGGTGAAACCATTTTTGTATTATTTGCTTTGGTGATCCAAGTTAGGTGATAGATCAATTTATTTTAGGAACCAAAATGATTTATTAGGTAATCAAAGAGGCAATTATTAGATGATCAACAAAATCATACCCTTTTATAATTTTATATGTATTGTTTACAGCCTGACCCTGTGAAGCCTGACTTCAAGTCAATGAACCCATCAGAGTTGGACCCAGAAGTGGGTGCTGTCGTCGTTGGCTTTGACGAACACGTCAGCTACCCTAAGTTTATGAAGGCGGCATCATACCTCGCGTCTGAAGAGTGTCTCTTTGTGGCCACCAACACGGATGAGAGGTTCCCGAAAGGAGGTTCTATTGTGGTGCCCGGTACTGGCACATTGGTGCGGGCTGTGGAGACCTGCTCGGAAAGAAAGGCGCTGGTTCTTGGCAAACCGCATGCCTATGTCAGGAAGTTCCTGGAGTCATGTGGACTTGACCCAGCCAGAACTTTAATGATTGGTGACAGGTATTGTGACACTTTTTACATCTTTTATTCTCTTTATCTATTTGTAAAATAAAACAATAATGTCACCCCTTTCCCGTACGTGGTGGCGAAGGAATTGTCCCATCGTGAGGGATCCTTTCGTCTCTAAAGCTGCGGCGATGGGCTAGCCACGCAAATGGAGTACTTACCTATATTATTATTTATAAAGATAGTTTTAAGGAACCTTTAAATAGCGTCACCTATCCCATACCGACCCATAGGGCGTGTTAGAGACACCTTACAGTTAGCCTGTAATTAAACTTTTTTTGTGACAAATCCATTTTTTTGTCTAGATGCAATACTGATATAGAGCTGGGCGTCCGTTGCGGATTTCAAACGCTTCTGGTGATGTCTGGTGTCACATCCAAGAGAGAGCTGGAGAAGATCAGGTCAGAGAAGATCCCCCCCTTGCCTGATGTGGTCCTCCCGAAACTAGGGGATCTAATATCGCTCTTGCCTTGCTCTTGTGTTGAATAGTGTAATACATAGACAAATATAGGTAGTTAATGAAGAAATAGGTCAATTGTTAGCAGTCACTGCACTAATGTTTTGTATTTTTTTAATGTTGTACGGGTTGTTCAGTGTTATTTGATATGTATTGCATTGTATTTATGTGATCGAGCTCTAGGATATTTTTAGTACAATACGCACACTGTTATAATAATAATTAAGGCATCGTAGGACGGTACACTATAAGTATAGCTCATGTGTTGTCTGTTCTCATGGCTGGCTGTGTATATAGTGTTAATTAGATAACAAAGTTCAAGTTCTTTTAATAAGTGTAAAACACAATGTTCAACAGTATTCATTTTCATTATTTTTGTATGCATCACTTCCATGTTTCGCGTATACAATACGCAAAGTTACATTAATTCGTAAGAAATTTTGTAGAGCAATATTGGCAATAATACATAGTATTTGTACCCAAAACTATTTTTTATATTTTCTTAGAGACGACAAAACTTAGAGGCTCCTAAAGTTGTTTCCTTGATGCAGTTGTTTTCTTGAGATAACCCCGTTTTGAGGGCATCACTTTACCGCAAGTGAGTGTAGTTTTTATCCAACTCAAGATATTGAGAGGAGGGTTTTAATTCCAGAGTAGTTTTTATTGTTTTGAATATCAAGAAATCTACGACGAACGACGATCAAAAATAGAAAACCGCAACCATCGGAACACACGCACATGCGAAAAGAAAGAAATGGTAATGGCGGGTAGCGGGCCCAGTGCGCATGCGTAGTTCTCACCGCGCCCAAATATTGTGCGCGGAGTGTGTGCGCTCATCAAGCGAGCGTCACTGGGGCTGGGGAGCCGAGCGTTCGTCGTCTCCGCCGCTGTACCCTCCCGCCAGCGACCGAGTGTTTGCTTGGCACTCAGTCCTCCCATAGCCGCGTTACCGCGAGCCGCGATACAGTGTAATCGTACGCATTTTGGTCAATAAACCTCATAGAACATTTTGTAAACAACCCCATGTAAGTACAATGTAGCTATCGTCATTTCTCATATCGCTACTGTGCTAATAACAACTCTCGCCTATGGCGGAACCAGCATCCGATATTGCGACGGATGTTTCTATTTTTATATTTTTTTATTTAAAAAGCAATATTATGTAGCAATTGTTATTCTTTTCCAGTGGATATCTTTACAATTTAGTAAATCGTTTGGTACTGTACCTATTCAGTACAAGTATCAGGAATAGACTAAGTATGTACCTCCCAATGAAAACAAAGGCCACCCCACAGGGTGATATCACCCCTCGGAAATCTGGCCGGCCGAGCTGTAGAGAGCCATCTAAAAGTCACGAAATTAGTTTTCCGGTGTACATCCGACTAGGAAACAGAATTTCAGCTTTTTAACTACCTTTTTAATGCACCCCCGTGTTACTTTAATGTCCACGAAGGTTTCAGGTAACACAATGAGATTACATGGATGTAGAGCCCAAGGTTATTGATAATAATATTAATAATGCACAAAATAAATTATTTACTATCGCGAAGCTGATAAAAACTTCAAGCACCTGAGTGTTTACGAAACGGTGTGTTAATCTGAAAGTTGGTATCCTGATAAGTGCTATCGGGACGGGACGACCATTTAATAACGCACTCGCGAGTAATCTCCTTGTAAATTGTGTTAATATACATTATGGGCTGTTGCAATAAGTATAACTCTATGAAAAATATTGTGGATGAAAGTGCAAACAGTGTTAAAAACATACATTAAACATTTAAACATTTACATACAGGCACATACATTGCTTCTGGCCCCACACTACCCTGTGTCGTGGGAACCAGAAACACATACATGTAAACATCCAAGACCTGGGGTTTTTTTTTGTCCCCAGCCGGGATTCGAACCCGGGCCCTCTCAGATGGTAGGCAGATGCGCAACCGCTGCACCACAGAGGCCGTCAAAAAGATTTATGAGTAGATCGCAATCATTTACAATCATCAAAATAAATCATCACAACTGCTCATTATGTTCACAAAAAACTTACTTGCATTAAGTAATGGCCATAATTAGAGACCCCGAGTTGTAGATAGATAAGCGATGTACAACAACCTTGAATAGCTGTATACAATATCTCAAAGCAAGTTATCTTCCTCTAGCTATAGACGGTGATGTCATGCGTTTATGTTCCGTGCAAAACGACTTTACGAGTAGACTGATAGGGTTGATTGCTTTCGCACAGATGGATAGTTTCTTTATTTGGTTTGGACGCATTGAGCGAGCAACGAACCCTAGATCGCTAGAAGAGACTAAACTAGGCTTTAGGCGAGGTGCCTCACTCAATACGTACTTACTTTATAGTTATAGTTAGGTGCGTGCCTACTATAGGAAACAGGAATTTTCAGAGCTTTTACTTTCATCGCGATCGTGTGGCGCTATCTAGTTTAACCATAAGCACACAACTATCTGCCAAGCACAACATTAGAGCAGTTATGGAAAGTTGTACACATGTCTCCTCCTTCCGTGATCCTTAACATCACAGGTACCTATCATACACTGAATTAATGGTCTGCAAAATATTGGTGAGCTGTCTCAACGACTTTCAACAGTGCCCCAAGGCAATACGTTTGACTGCTATGTAAACGTGTCGTGCGTGTTCTTAGAGTTCCTAGGTACACACTCTAACATGGCCTTTATAGACTTGAGATATATGGGGAAAGTTCGATTTAAACTACCTAATAAACCCCGATATAGAAAAGCAATCCTGTTATCGCTCTAGCGGGTTTTTCACCTGGTTCTATTTCACTAGGCGCACGATTTCCCTCCATTTTAGTAGAGCATTTGCTTTTCTAAAACTTGCGATTTAATTCCGATAGAGGTGTTGGCAAGTTGCCTGTTTTTGTGGTGTGAATACCTTCACCACTATAGGCTATGGCAACGTTGTGGCTCTAACCTCTTGGGACGCTAGGACATAATTATGGTCATAGTTAGATTAATCCCCTGGGTTTTTTGGACCCATTGTTTTGTATATTTCGATTATCATTAAATTATTGTCTACTTAATTGCTAAACGTGGGCACGACTGCCTCTGCCACGCCGTATAGGAAACGGCGCGACGCTAAGTTACGTTATAATATTACTTGTAAAATAATTAAACTTACGCAGGTACTTAAACTTAATTGATCGGTAAATTATATATGTATGTCCGAATAGATACGCAGAACTGCGTGTGCTATGCTAAATAATACATGTCACGTACTAAGGTGACCGCGTCGAGTGACCAGCATTGTGCCGAAGTCAGGACTTGACTAAGGCACGTATCTAATGGTTCATCTATATTGTGTTGTGTTGCCTTGATCAGTCAACAAACAATATTACAAAGGTAGCTACTATAAGTACAGACCTATTTAATAATAATAATAAATATTTTTTGCATTTTACTTATTATTAGGTTTAGGTTAGGTTAACAAGATTTTTTTTTATATACTTACAGAAAACTTATAATAGATAGACAAAGCATAATAACAGTTTATATACAATAACAAATGATTAATTATAACTAAAGTATACGTAAAAACTAAACTAACTACAAGAAAATTAATTAGTTAATTTAATTAAATTATTTAGAAAAATAACTATTTGTTTCTCCAGGTAAGTTTGACCGTCCAATGTTGGACTCTTCTCACTTCCTCTCTCTTTCGTGATAGATATTGTATGTATCTATTTTTGTTAATTTTGTATATATGTAGGTGTATATATTTGCATATTGTGTATTTATTTAGTATTATACTGTTTTATAAGGAGAAATCTATATTTATTCATAATTGTCATTAGTTTTAGTCATTTGTGCATTGACTTCCCTCTCTTTATCTGTTTTTTCCTGTCATACCTAGGTTTGCTGGAAGAAATCTCTTTTTAGAGATAAGCTCGCCTTTGTACATATCTTTCTGTAAATGTTATACGTGTTTTTATATGTTTTTTTGTGCAATAAAGTATGAAATGAAATGAACATTGGACAGTCAAACCTCCCCGAGATCGCTCTGAGAATAGGGTTGGAACTGCCCCAGGTTCTGTCAACAATGGATGCAGTCAGTGCGCTCGCAATTGCATTGAAGTCGTCTGTGCGCGCTTCTGATGCAAACATTGTCGATGCACTACAAAACCGGGGCAGCCCCATACACATTCTGAAGATGTCTTCAGCTTATAACTGACCCATAGGCTGCCTGCATGCGTAGAATGTTTGTCAGTAGGATTTAAACGAAGTAATTTTGACTTGTCTTGAACATTTTGCATGCTGGATATCCGGATTTTTTCATGCAAGATATTTATGGCCTGATAGAAGCAGGAGGTCAATAGGTAAATAAAACACGGCCGTTATATATCTGAGTGCTAGGAACTGTTGTATTAATTTTCTCTATTACGTATTTTACAATTAGCATGATAATAATGTTGGTAGGTATATGAGTATAGCTATAGCATATCCTCGTAGGTAATGAACTACGTAATGAACCAATGATGCGTAGGAAAATAGCCAAGTCTACACAATTAATGCAAATTTTACTACCTAGGTAGGTATTCGTTTCCCCGTTTAGCAAAAGGTAAATATAAATATTTTTACGAAATCTAGATTGTACGTACTCTGTGTGTAAATCTGTAAAGTATATCACGATATATCTCTATGAAATGAGTCATGCATGCTCGCTCGACACATTAATACACAACGAAAGGGAAACGCAAAATGGGTGGTGACGCCACTTGGGTGACGTCAGCTAATGGACTGAAGTTTGGAACGATATAAATAATACTTAATTCCCAAAATAAACATGGCACACAAATGATGAATTTACAAAATAGTGTTACTCCAGTTTATCTTTTACAAACTTAACTGGCTGTAGTAGTAAGGCCTCACTTATTGCAGTTGCAATGATGACCCAGGTTATTTGTGTTACTGCGATTAATATGTTTCGAAGCCGTGGGAAATGTCGTAAGGTAGAGGCGTAGAGCACAGTGGCGCACTAGCCAAACTGTCGTAAGGCAGAGGCGTAGAGCACAGTGGCGCACTAGCCAAACTGTCGTAAGGTAGAGGCGTAGAGCACAGTGGCACACTAGCCAAACTGTCGTAAGGTAGAGGCGTAGAGCACAGTGGCGCACTAGCCAAACTGTCGTAAGGCAGAGGCGTAGAGCACAGTGGCGCACTAGCCAAACTGTCGTAAGGTAGAGGCGTAGAGCACAGTGGCACACTAGCCAAACTGTCGTAAGGTAGAGGCGTAGAGCACAGTGGCGCACTAGCCAAACTGTCGTAAGGTAGAGGCGTAGAGCACAGTGGCGCACTAGCCAAACTGTCGTAAGGTAGAGGCGTAGAGCACAGTGGCGCACTAGCCAAACGGTCGTACTAAAAAAAATAAAGTAAGTATGTGAAAACAATGCATTTTATTCATTTTAGACATCACGTTTCAAGCCATTTACTGCTTAAGACCTACACAATCGATATCTAAATAGAAATATTGTACAAGTTTATTTTTTGAGTTTTTTTTTTAAATGTATGAATGCAGTTTTTTTCTTATTAAAATTGATGACATGGTTCCTAAGAACAGATCTTCGTATGTTTCAGACTTTCCCATACTGACCGATTTAAATGAGACACCCTGTATAACATTCTTCGTAGTGAAGTCTACTGTCTACTGGTTAAGCCGCCACTGAATAAGAAATCAGATTGCTAAACAGCTTGCTGTTTCAATCGCCAAAGTGAACTAGCTGCACTTGTAGAGTTGCAGGAATATGGGCCGTCGAAGTAGGTCGGAAAAGGTGCCGCCGCCGCCGCCGCCGCCGCCATCGACCGAGGCAGGCGCGGGCAGAAACACGCGAACTACGACTTGGCTTGATGTAGGTCCCTTTATTGAATCAACTAATGGGGGCAAAGCACTTGATGAAAAAATATGTGGCTTGTCCGACCGCCACGGTATAATTATGTTTATGGGAAACCTAATTTACATGTTACAAAAAATATTTTTTGTTGTAACATTCAAAATCATTTCTCCGCGATTTTCCCCAACTAGGATGGATACTTACCTAAAAACTGGTTTAATCTAACCACAAAATAACGTACATTTATATAACTCTGAATTTATGTTGGGTACCTTCGGGTCACCCATCTAACAAATTACCCAAAGGTACAATACGAGTATGTGTGAGTAGAGTAGGTACTTTAAATGCTGTAATATTTGTCCTTACTGTGATTTAGCAACTCAAACACCACACCAAACAAAACAGAACTTGACGAGATAGGTAGTATATAAGTACTTATACCTCTATGCATTGTCTAATTAATTCATCCACGGTGCCTATTACTAGTGCTATGATACCGCTGCTGTTAGTGCTTAGATTAATTATATGGATAGCTACTAGGATATAACCTAGCCATGTAATTAGGTACGTAATTTTAATGAACACCGTTACATTTCGGCGCGCCCAACATAAGGACTAAATTTTGACAATTGTCTGTTTTTTACCGTAGTTAGATATGTAATTAATACAACAGTAATAATTGCATTAACAATATCGACAGGTGGGTAGGTAAACACTGTGTTTTATGTATTTCGTAACGCCTTTGTAAGATTCTCGTGCATGCATAAAATATTAGATTATGTCTATGTATATTCAAACGAGTCAGTGGGTACCTAACTAACCTAGCTCTAGATACGTAACGCCCTGTAGGATTTCCAGCCATTATGAAACCTTACAAGGTAGACGTTGCGTATTTCACAGTTTTGCTTGATGAACGAATCTGTGACAGATATCCAACGCCAACGACCAAATAAAGCAGCCGTTCACAGTGTTTTAAAGCCCCGATAATCATATTTACTTATAAGTGACACGGTGATACTAATTCTATATTTCTTGTTATAAAGAAAACCAAAATTATAAGTTCGTCTTCGTGTGATAACAGTCAAATAAGTACATACCACAGCTCTGACTGAAACACTTATCGCATCGTAGCAACGCCCTGTATCTAAAACAAGACGCCATTAGAGTCCCTAAACACGCAATAGCAGTGAGCTACGTCTGCTTTTGTACAGAGTGAGTCATAAACACTATAGAGGGAGCTCGGTTGCACTGCACAACACACAAGGTCACTATATCCAGGCAGGTCAGATTATTTGTTCTAGGTCTAATGGGTAATTGGCTGCACCCACGGTAGCACTCTGCTAAGGATAAACGTTACACTGCGGAGGTGTAATCAGTGTATTGTTTCAGCCTCCGCGACTGCAGTGATTTGTTGATGGTCTTCGTCTGATTGTATTGTATCCGGGATTAGAAGGAGACATTGATGAAGTTTGACAAGTGACCATCTATCATGCTTTGACAAGAGGTGTGGTAGAAGTAGATAGAGATAGCATGCATGATACATGTGGCTCTTCCATAACTGTAAGGCAATAACAACAACAAAACTACGCTTTAGGACTATACTTTAACGATGTTATGGTTCAAAGTGGAACAACGCTAGTTGCATGAAATACTCCCATTATCAGGAATATTTTCGCAAAACGAAATTTAGGAGATGATTAGATAAAATATCGATATTCACTTTATTTCTCGCCCGAGACACCCTCAGAACCCCAGACTAACAGCAAAATCAAGCCTTTTACACATTCCTCCATGCTGAATAAATTACATTTCAGGGAATAGCACTGTTGAGGGGTGTCTTCAAATATTCAATGAAGTTTTTTGATTTACGTCGTTTACGTCAACAACATACTTCAAATCTTACTTAATTTACTAGATACATCAATGTCACGAACTACAGGGTGACATTTAATTAGCTGACCATAAATGTCACCCTGTATATCTATTAACTATGGGCTTTATCCACCCTGTCACGCAAAATGGGGTATTGAATCACTGGCTAAAAGTGGGCACAGTGGTGCCTCTGCCACCCCGTATGGGAAAAGGCGTGACGCTATATTATGTTTATCTATAAAAGCATCGGTGCCGCTATACATTTTATTTGTGCAATGTTTGCGATCAGCTGATCCTCGAATTCGCGGCAAAACATCGCCGCCAAGGTCGAGCGATGTGATGATGAGTGATGATGTAATTGTCGGTTTTGGCGTTAGAACGAGCAAATGTATTGTAGAACGAGTATTTGCCGTATTGTACATGCGAGAGATAGAGACGACATTGTATTTGGTTATTTCTGCATGACATCATTCATGGTCAGCCAGCGGCGACGGACAGATATTGTGTTACCTTGAAACCGGTAATGTATTGCCCATTTTTCTAAGTCCAACGTTTCTGCTACGGTGCGGGAATCCTTTTGCCGGTTGCGGCGCGGTGTAATTTGTGGAAATAGTATTCATAGCTACATTTGTGTGGATTTGGCAATTCTATAAATATTCATAACCTCAAGTATGATCGTAGACAAATAAGTAGGTACCTCTACCTTGTTGACCGAGCGAGCGAAGCGTCTCTGTTTCAGGTTTGGGCAAAAATGCTTTCGTATGTCCGGTTGTTCTCCTCTACAGGTCGCATTTATGAACCGATTCTCGTGAAATTTTGTGAGCAGGTTGGAAAAATAAATAGAATTTTTTACTCGAGCCAGTTTTTAGATTTTTTTCAAAATGGCGGAGATATGGGGTTTTAAAATGTAAAAAAATCGCTACAACCCAAACGGCTCGATGGATATTAACAAATGAGGTGTCGTTGGATTCTTAAAGACCATGAGAGTGAAACAGACTATATAATTTTAGTAAAAAGTCAATAGGTTGTATTAAAGATCGCGAAATGTAGTTTACAAAGTTATTGGTGCGGCTACTTTCATACTGCATGTACGTAACCAGGTACATTCATAAGTTTGTATGTGTTTTTGAAAGAAAATTATTTGGGTTATTTTTTTTATGTGTGTTAGCAGTTCAGCTTTCCCACCGACATACTCGCGAGGTCTACAGCTCACAGAGCCACTAGTGTATAGGACTTCACTAACATAAAAGTGGTAATTGCAGGTTAACCAAGACAAGAAGTAGTAAGTATAGTAACTAGTACCTATATAATATTGTAGTAAGGTATAAAGATATTTCAATCGATAACATGTTAGGCATCGAATGATACCTACCTAGGCTACGTATCAGAAAAAAGTTAGCCCTGATGCAAATGACCAACCTACGTTTTTGCAACAAAGTGAGTCAACAATAGTAATTAAATACAAACATGGCATATTTTTGCTTAAATACAAACAATCGTATTATTAAATGTCTGTTGTAGGTGTAAGTACAGTCTGATTCAGAATGAATATGTATTTGTAGGAGGTACTATACCCGAGTCGCCCTATACAGGGTGACTGCGGGGTCATGTAGCAACAATGTGAACTTAGATTTGCCTATAGCATTAACCTACATATTTTTCTTGTGATACAAAAAATAACAAAAATTTATATCCTGTTTTGGGTCATGGTCAACCCCACACATTCTACAAGTGCAACTGGCTTTTGACTCTGTCATAAATTGTTTATGGCTGTTGGTTTCAACACTTCTTACTCATCTGATTAGATTTTAACATTAATTGTAAGGTGACCAAAATGGCATTGGGTAATGTTGACGTCGTTTTGACGTTTCCATAGAGTTTGGTCGATTTTGAGTACTGGCGGCCACTCATAAAACCTATAAATTTTGAAAGAGCAATTAAAAATAAGCTTTAAAGTTTTAACATTAAAGTTTTTTCACTACAAAAAGTGTTTATTGAAGCTCTAATCTTAGCTTCGAAATAGTTTACAGCAATGCTTCCACTTTAAATAATATACATTAAGATACTGATAAAGTGGGACTGGGCCGGTCACGTTGCTCGAATGCTGCCAAATCGTTGGGCTAAGAGAACCACAGACTGGCTCCCAGTAAATGCAAAGAGAAAGCGTGGCCGACCCAGGAAGAGATGGAGTGATGAGTTGGCTCTATGGGATAAAGAGTGGAAGGAGACCGCTCAGGATCGAATGGAGTGGAAGAGGGGGAGAGAGGCCTTTGCCCAGCAGTGGGATATTACAGGCTCATAATAATTAAGATACTGCTACCAAATAACGATAAAGATATCGGTGGCCGCGAATTAAAATAAAACCGGCCAAGTGCGAGTCAGACTCGCGCACGAAGGGTTCCGTACCATTATCTATATAATTGAAACAAAAAGTAAACTTTAGAAAAAACCGACTTCCACAAACCCTATTTGATTAGATTGAGTTTAATACAAACTGTAACCCCTTATCCCCCCCCCCCAGGGGAATTAATTTTGTCAAATCCCATATCAGTGCTACCCCACGCTACTAAGGAACCCCTGTACAAAGTTTCATGGCTCTAGGTCCATCGGTTTAGGCTATGCGTTGCCTGCCCGTCAGCCACGCATTGTATTTGTACCTAGTATTGAGCAGATCTGGTGGCCATATGTGGTCTTCATCAGCAGTTCCGCATCACAATATTATGCTTACCATGTGCATTTGCACGAGTTATTATGAAAAACACAAAAATCACTATAGGTCTAATCGGTCTAATTTTCCAAATCGGTCCATCCGTTTAGGCGCTATCGAGGCACATACATAAAAAATAAAATAAAAAGACGAATTGTAAACCTCCTCCTTTGGGAAGTCGGTTAAAAAAACCGCAAAAAAACACGTTAATTGTATGGGAGCCCCCTTTATATTAAATTTATTTTGTTTTTAGTATTTGTTGTTATAGCGGGAACAGAAATACGTCATCTGT
This sequence comes from Argyresthia albistria, assembly GCA_963457715.1. NCBI lineage: Eukaryota > Metazoa > Arthropoda > Insecta > Lepidoptera > Argyresthiidae > Argyresthia > Argyresthia albistria. Next base: position 6,360,832 of record OY735265.1, read on the forward strand.
GAAAATATCAACTGTCTAGCTACCACGGTTCATGAGATACGGCCTGGTGACAGACAGACGGACGGACGGATATCTTGAGATTTTAAGGTACTTTCCCTCCAGGGCCCATTCGTTTGTTCCACCCTGTATATGTGTGATCTGTTACTGTATTTTTCATGAAATACCCAAAAAGTTTTGTTCAAATTATCATCTTATGTCAGAATAACTTTGTAGCTAGTTGAAAAATAACATTTGAATTGATTCAAAGCTTGCCGCGTTTTTAGGGCCTTTAGTACCTACTAAACGCCGCCGTAAGCAGCACTGTCTACAACCTACTCCTACTGGAAAACGTGAGACACCCATCTACAATTTCCGTACAATGAGGTTCACTCACTCATTATGTCAATGTCATGCAGACTGCAAAACATCATTTCAACGCACCAAAGAGTATTTAATTAAAACATCACTGGCAGCCAAACTTGAAGTGGCCAAAAGGAAAAAAATAATTTCTGAGCTCTGAGATTTGTATGAAAACAAAAGTAATTAAAAACTATTAATTTTTTAATTATTTTCTAAAAGTTCTACAGACTAAATAGAGACGTCGTAATTCATCAATTAATATTTAAAGTCTTTGTAGAAGTCCGGGGACGACATTGCCATATCATTTAAATTTAGTTTCATTAAAAGAAGGCTTACCTACCAAAACAAAATGGCCTTGGTATAAACTTTTCAAGCGTGTTGTGAAGACGTATCTTGTACCGAGACCACTTTCAATTTGTAATATCTCTCGTATTTCAGTATTTGTGGTTGGTGCGGCAACAGATATACACATTCTGTGAAAATTTCAGCTTTCTAGCTATTACGGTTCGTGCAGGCGGACCCGGTGACAGACGGACGGACGGACGGACGGACGGACGGACAGCGAAGTCTCAGTAATAGGGTCCCGTTTGGCACCCTTCGGGTACGGAACCCTAAAAATGACGCCAATGGTCCATCGTAAGTTACCCAAACCCCTTTCAGAATCAATTTATTAAATTACTAACGCATAGTTGTAACTATTTAAATATTATCTTAATAGCTGAAACTGAAATCATTTACCGAGTCAGAAACATAAGTTAGAATCACGACCCCAAAGTTATCCTGTATAGCACTCTCGGTGTACAACATACCCCTTTATATTCTAGATCTATATAAACCGAGATGTCTGCGGCAGCAGCTGAAGAGGCCGTGGCGCAGGCGACGCGGGAAGTCAAGGAGATCAAGCTGGAGAACGGAGCCGCGCCCGGCGCCGACGCAGCCAACGGAACGCCGGCCAAGACTGATGCTGTCACTTTCAAGGTAATACAGGCACATACATTGCTTCTGGCCCCACACTGGGATACCCTGTGTCGTGGGAACCAGAAACAGCGACATCACAAACATGTAAACATACAAGACCTGGGTTTTTTTATTATGATATTAGCTATAAGTTGATGTACGTTTTGACGTCTAGTCTTAAATATATGGTACAGACATGTTTGTATATAAATTAGTAGGACAATTCCTTACTATCGGATGCAACGGTTTCAACTGCTATTTATAAAAAAACAATGAAATATCAAGAAATATGGGTATTAAACACATAAACATTTATATACTGGCACATACATTGCTTCTGGCCCCACACTAGGATACCCTGTGTCGTGGCAACCAGAAACAGCGACATCACAAACATGTAAACATACAAGAACTGGGGTTTTTGTTGTCCCCAGCCGGGATTCGAACCCGGGACCTCTCCACGGCGGTCGTCAGACAATGCCAACATCTTCAACGTCACACCCTGTGTCGGAGACATCTTCTCATCACATCTTTAGCTTGAAACGATTCGCTGTTTCATACTAACCCCAATAGTCGCACTATAAAACATAAAAACATTCAACGTTATGATGAAGAAGGATTATACGGTGATTTATTGGTCTATTGTGTTGGGGGGGGGGGGGGGGGGGGGCGGATTCATAAATTGAGTCTTGACATAAAATCAATACTGCAGTGTGAGAAAGGGCTGTAAAATACGGTTTTAACTGTTACTAAGATTACCTATTTATTTTGCACCTAATTTACTCTATGTCAGCTTGAATAGGCTTGTGGCCAGTCAAGTCAAAATAATGAACTGTCAAAACGGAACTTTTGTTCGTGAGTTATATGAAATAACCACAGAGTGACGTAAAGTAAAACTGTCTTTTTTTGCACCAAATTTACTTTAAATAAAGTATATCTGCTTATACAATTCTGAGAATGTCAAGCTTGTACATAATGCTTCAACTTATGACTTGTTCCTAGATTTATTAGATTACCTTGGACGCAAGCCTATTATCCTAAAAAAAAAGATCTATAAATGCTAACGACGACGTCAACACTGCTAATTCCTTTTAGCTTTGTAGTTTCACCAACTCAGTTTCTGCGTTTTCCAGGACGCCTTCAAAAACTTTTCCAAATTCGGCGACTCGAAATCGGATGGCAAACACATAACGCTATCACAGAGCGACAAATGGATGAAGCAAGCCAAAGTTATCGACGGCAAGAAAATCACGACCACAGACACAGCAATCCACTTCAAGAAGCTGAAGCAGATGAAGCTTGGCATCCTCGACTATGAGAAGTTCCTCGAGGACCTGGCGAAGAGCAAGAAAGTCGAGCTCGTAGATGTCAAGACGAAACTCAAGTCATGCGGTCAGCCCGGCTTGACAAGCAGCGTATGTTCATTTTGGAATACTCTATTTAGAACATTCGTCAAGGAATTCAGCGCGGATTTGCCCTCCCTATAAAATAGCTGTATGCAAATCGCCAGATGTCTGGATAATAAAGCCCATTAAAAGAACATATCACATCTCTCGAATATGAAAGTTGACAATAGTGTATTGCTAACTAGTTTTTTTTTTGGGACCTAAATTACAATGTTTTCTTTGGGGCGTCACGTAGTTTCAAATTATTAGCACGATGTCGCAGTCTTTGATCTCTTCCGCGGTATAGCAGAACTATAAACCGGGTGTCTCCTTACATACAGTTAGTTTATAAAGCTCAGTTATAAAGTCATTAAATGATGCCAACATCTGCAGACTACTCCGTGTTTTCTGACATGACTTGTCAATCAAAATGCGCAGTGTTGCCCTAATAAGTCACATTTGTTGCCATTATTGTCACGACTTTATAGACAAACTTACTCAGGCACATATATTTCGCTTGCCTAAGGTGTTTTTCCCCAATCGGCAGGCGAAGTCTCCGGCGGCGGCGGCGGCGGCGGCGGTGGACCGTCTCACGGACGCCAGCAAGTACACCGGCTCGCACAAGCAGCGCTTCGACGACACCGGCAAGGGCAAGGGCATCGCGGGCCGCAAGGAACTGGTCGACGGCTCGGGATACGTGTCCGGGTACCAACACAAAGACACTTACGATAAGACACACTAACTTGTAACACTCTTGACTCGTAACCACACAGTCTTCTAATGGTGTTTTGGCGCGTGAGTGACGTTTACAGGGGGGCGCCACTTAGGCAATCGGAACTTAGAATGTCATCCTACTAGCAGTAAGACACCCCCCATAGGGTGCATGACAGGTGACACCAAGACGTCTGAAAACATATGAAAGCACAGTCTTCTGATGGTGTTTTGGCACGTGAGTGACGTTTACAGGGGGGCGCCACTTAGGCAATCAGAACTTAGAATTTCATCCTACTAGCAGTAAGACACCCCCCATAGGGTGCATGACAGGTGACACCAAGACGTCTGAACTTCCCCTAATTTTAATGTCAAATATTTTTCTTTTCCGGCCAGGAGAACAAGCAGAAGGGTTAACTTATTTTTAGAGGAAATAAAATAAAATAAAAAAGGTTAACGCCAAGCTAAGCAAGTCTAACTGAGGAACATACTGTGCCATTTTTATAATGATTAGATAAATAACAAGAACACAAATGCAGATGCGGTGCGAAATGGTAAAATAAAACATTGTGACAGACAGATTTTCTGGCAACTTCAGGAGACTTTTCTATCGAGCAAAATTAATAAAATTACGGTTATGGGAAAGCGAAGTCACGCTGACACCCTTGATAAACAAGCTAGTGAAAAAACGTACAGCAATAATACTCATCATTCCGAGCGATTTGTGTTTTGCTAAAGGCTGTTTTTGCCTAAGGCGCCGTCTTAATGCAAGGATCCTGTGATCAACCTTTCGTTCTCATTGGTCAAGCGTTAGTTCCACCTTTCACGGGCGCGCCAAAAGATCGTTGGAAAGTACCTACTTTTGAAGATCCACTCGTAAGTTTAACCATCGATACTCGACTCGCATGTAGGTACCGCCATCCGCGATGACGCGTGACGTAGCTATTTGCATCTTTGTCTTTCAGCAGAGTGCCTCGATGGAAAAGAAAGATGCGAATAGCTACGTCACGCGTCGTCGTGGATGGCGTTACCTATAACCATATTATGTTGATTAAGTTGACAGATTCTTGATACTTTTTTAAACACACACTCTTCGGACTTGACAAAGTATCTTCTGAAATTGTTAAAGGTAAGACGTTCGTCTGAATAGTAACGTAAAAATAAGATCTAACTCATTTCAGTGTTTTTGTTATTTGTCTACAAGTCCCTTATTGTAATGTGATTATTCGCGTATCTTGAACCAGGAGTACCGGGTGCGGCAGTATCGAGTGGCTGTAATGTAACACACGAGCTTGTGTTAGTTTTTCACCGGTACAGTGTGGATGCGTGTACGTACATGTGTGTACATGTGTGGGAGAATGCGGCAAAGACGAAAGTTGTATTGTTCAATGCCCCTTTACCTATTGTACGAAGTGTGAACTCTGCGTGGTACTACTTACTACTACTACTATTGTTTTGTTACGTTTTACTATAATGACTGTCGCACGAACGTTTAATGATAGAACGTCCAAGCCCTGGTCCTGCTGGAAGGAGCTCGTGGAAGGACAATCCTAGGGACGTGCGTCCTGCCAGCAGTACGCAATATTTTGTGGACTGTATATGGATATCAGAAGCTGTCCTTCCAGCAGTACTTGACTTTCGAGCGTAATAGAATAAGGCAGGGGTGACAAACATTTTGTATTTTTTGGTATAGGTATCTAGAAATAGACGCGGGCGCTTCTAGAGGTTACGGGGTAGAAAAATAAACAAGAAAATGATTATGTCATGCAGGGATTCCACTCGTGATGTGGTAGGTAAAGCAGTTTCTTCCTGTCCTGCGGGGCGATTCTGGCGCTAGCGAGATCATGACCATGGTCGAAATATCGATTTTGAGATACCGAAATTTCTATCAAAGACAAGAAAAAGCTATTCTTACGACTAGCCTTTCGACCAACCGAGATATTTCGACCCGTTTTGGATCGAAATAAATATAAGTCGAGATTGTTTTCTACGGATTTAGGCCGTATCAAAACCGATATCTCGACTGGGGAGATGATCGCGATAGCGCGAAAATCGGGGGCCTGTACCCCAACAATAACTAATATCGTAGTCATCACCAAAATGTTTGCGACTCCAGTTTTTCTGGCCATCAATTTCGTCAAAATATGTGGCTTTGACGCGAACGCGGACTCCACGTGTTATACTCGTCGCCATCTCGGCCAGACTAATCGTAGAAACACGATTCAAAAACTCGCTGAATCAGAAAAAGACGCAGTATGCATGTCAGTTAATTGCGTCCTGCTAGCAGGCTTAGAAAGCCTCATATAACCAAAAACATTGCGTCCTACCGGTAGTACGCAAAGTCCTGCTGGCAGGACTCTGGACGGTCTATCATTAACTTTCGCATTTAACGATAGTAAGCTTTGTAAGTATGTTGTGTGGTAATGACATTCCTTCTTACGTAGATCTTTCAGATTTTATTGAACCTCTATAATTTAATTAGTACGTAGGAGATTGAAGCGTAAGTTCCGGTATTTAATTAAATTTTATATCACATATTTTATTATGATATTAGCTTTTAAGTTGATGTACGTTTTGACGTCTAGTCTTAAATATATGGTACAGACATGTTTGTATATAAATTAGTAGGACAATTCCTTACTATCGGATGCAACGGTTTCAACTGCTATTTATAAAAAATCATTGAAATTTAATATCAATAAATTTAATATCAATAAATATGGTAACACATAAACATTTATATACTGGCACATACATTGCTTCTGGCCCCACACTAGGATACCCTGTGTCGTGGGAACCAGAAACAGCGACATCACAAACATGTAAACATCCAAGACCTGGTTTTTTTAGCCCCAGCTGGGATTCGAACCCGGGACCTCTCGCATGGTAGGTAGGTGCGCAAACGCTGCGCCACAGAGGTCGTCAGGTATTAAACTAAGAGCTGCTAATTGAGAAAATTAATAAAGGTTTTCAATGTAACTTAGAACATAAAATGTCTTGTACGAAATTTTTACTAATAGGAGCTTGTTTAGTTTAGTTATTTAGTTTTATTGTTTTGTGATATTTATGAACTTCCAAGTTTACCTGGTGTAATGTATCGCACATATGTATGGTATTTTTCATAAAAAGATAACATTGATGTGTTTCAAAGTAAGTATAACTAAATTTTTCAAATATTTTTATGTAAGTAATATATTAAAATTATTAATATGAAGATAAACTTAATCGTAGTTTAAATTGTTATGCATATTATCCCACGATAAAAGACAAATAACTTTTTCAAGGTACCGTATATTTGGCTTATAACTACAAAATACATCGTGTAAAGCCCTATGTATTCGTTTAAAAATAATGATGATACAAAATGTTTATTAGATTTACACGTTGGAAATAACATAAACTTCAAAATAACCTACGTTTAATCAATTTGCATAATATAATATTGGATATACTGTTAGCATAAATTGTCGGTCGCACTTTTTAAATGTAATTTGTCATTTGTGAGAGATAATACTCGATTGTTGCGTACTCTTGTCACGCAGATAAACGAATGTTAGATAACTCAAACGCTGTCTAACAAAAACTTTAGTAAGTGCAACCCATAATTAATACTATTGTCGTCTACACAACAATGTGGTTACTAATCTACATAAATACAAATAATAGAAAGCTTGGCCACTAAAATTATGACTGAACTGATGCAATGTTTTCATTCTATATTTTATCAATTTTGAATCTTGGAAAAACTCAAACGTCGATACGCAAAACAGTCCTCCTTTCCGTGGCCAAACATATGATTACTAGCCATTACTAGAACAAAGCACTCAATTGATCACATTTAAATCAGAGCATGTCATAAAACAGTTAGGAGACATACGGACTAAAGTTTAGTTGTAATCTATCATATTTACATATTTTATCGAAGTCGCGATTCCTCTCTTTGACTAGGTTCGCCGCCGGTAAACAATCAAATTAATTTTATATACCTACTATACCCCCCACCCCCTCGACAATTCGACAATATATTTCTGCAACATATGCCTCACTTCCACGGTCTCATATTTTAGTGCCAAAACTGTGTATGACTATTAGTATAATATTATAGTATCTGTGGTATGACATACAGAACACTGTGTATGACATATTACGAGTATGTAACGTAATACCAAGTGTGATCTACCGAGCTCCCACACACCTTGAGCTAGCTCTCTGAATACACACACAAGCATACCATCTATTGTTGAGATGAAACGTCTGTGAAACCACAAGACGTGTTAAATCAACTACAGTATGGATTTTTCCCGCTGTAATAAATGGTTAAAGAGAACGGATACAAATAAATTTAACAGACAAATATTACAGTCTTCACAAAATAAAAGGCCCGTTTTGACAGTTCACGCCCATGAAGTTTTAACCCCTAACGCGTAGGTAATAGAAGCGGTTTTCCTAAAAAACTTGTACGCTTTGCTTGTACGCAACAGTTGGCTTTTATTACCTACGCATTAGGGATTAAAACTTCATGGGCGTGAACTGTCAAAACGGGCCTTTTATTTTGTGAAGACTTTACGTGGCTTCAACCAAGTATTAAAAGTAAAATTCAAGTTTTAATAACGGTTTCCCGTATTCCATACGCGATGCGTACATTAACGTAAGTTCGAACTCTAATTTTATTCATATCTTGGTTTCAGTTTACAAATTAGGCTGTCTATTAGGATTCCGTACCCGAAGGGTGCCAAATAGGACCCAATCACCAACGTCCGTTTTCAATAACCTATCATCTTCAATCTGCAGATGCAGATAGATAGGGTCAGTCCCACAGCGCAACTGTAAAGTTTTACTTGAAAATCATGGATTAAGTTATTGAAAATGGACGTAAGCCACTTCCTCCCGACGTCCGTCCGTCTGTCTGTCTGCAGGCTGTCTCATGATTATGAACCATAAAAGGTAGAGTAAAATTTTCACAGAATCTGTATTTCCCTGCTACAGCAACAAATAATGAAATACACGAGAATTTATAAATTAAAATAAGATACGTGCTTTAATTCCCTGTGAAACCTACTACTACTACTACTACTTTATTGCACAAAAACAGAATACAGACACTTAATAATGGAAAAAAACATGTACAAAGGCGAGCTTATCTCTAATAAGAGATCTCTTCCAGCAAACCTATTATAATATCATTTGCGATTTTTCTTATCTGCGTCGGTGGCGTAGTCGGGCGTCGAAATCGCAGTCTGTAAGGACTGGTTTCGATAGTTTCTAAGGTATATTGGTTTTTGTGTTATATTTTTTAGTCCCTAGCTTTTCTAGTACGATGGTACGGAACCCTTCATGTGCGAGTCTGACATTCTTTGCCGATTTTCACACAATAATTTCCATAGTTTCTGACATAAAAACTTTAAATCTAATTTAGTAACTTACCTACGTAAAATATTCACAACATAAATCAAAATTAATCTCAACAACATCAGCTCTAGACAATTAAGGGTTCAAAGGGTGATTAGAGTTTAGTCACATACTTGTTGAAAGGCTCTGAGATTGTCAAAAACACTTTGAGCGAACATAATTTCGAATGCAGATAATATAGATATATCTGGTACCATTTCGTGTTCATGCCGGCGACACTGCCATAACTCGAAATAATCTACTTGCCAGCTGCCGGAAAACTGAAATATCTTGGTAATTTCAAAATGCCTTGTCATTGTTTTACATAGTGTGATCGATAAGAATTCATTCCACAGCAACTCTAAAAGTCTACGGCAATAGGTTTTTGTTTGTTTTCGTTAGTTATTGACTGACCAAGAATATGTTAAAATAAATAATGCTGTCTCTGACTACAATCAAGACTAATCAATAAAGCCAATTACAAGACGATAAAAATTCATGAAATCCATTCATATGCATAAACAAAACTATAATAAACCTATGAATTACGTGTAAGTTAGTATATATAATATGTATTTATAAACAATAGTGGAATTATTGAGAAATGTTCATATAAATCCCTAGTCATATTATCACAAACGTAAGCAATAGTAGACCGATTTACATTGGCCCCTCGATCGTACTCACTCTCATAGCGAAGTAGTAGACGGCGCGGCTGGCCAGGATGAGCGCGAGCAGGAACGCGCCCACGTAAGCGACGTACACGCCGCCGCCGTGCGACTGCGAGCGACAACATCACGTCTTTGAGTAAGGGAACGTAAAGTTCGGGAAATATTAGCTGGCTGTCTGCAATCTTGACTAAGATCTTTTTGACTATATCGAACAAAAGCAAGTCGTAAAATCATCATTGTCACCGGAGTCACTCCGTCTTTCAGGTAAAGATTACGTTTGTTTGTAATAATGGAAGCGTGCTGGACCACCCTTTTACACTCTTTGTCCGCTAATTGTTTCCGCAGAACAAAAGATCACAAAGTAGATTACAGACGGTCAGCTAATATTTCCCGAACTATACCCATACTACGTTACGACTCATTTTTTTTCTATTTTTTATCCCCCCCCCCCTCCCTTCCCCCCTGTGCGTGACCAGTGTAGTATGAGCCCAAGACTGGTATATTGTAGCGTGGTATTTTGAAGAACCCCCCCCCTAAATGGTCACGTAGTATGGGCACGTTCTCTGAGGGGTGTTAGACTAACTTGAACCAAACCCTTCATGTCCTCATAGTGGCTTGAAGGAATCCAGCAGTTTTTGGGAGAATACGTCATGTACTCAAACGGAGATGGCGAACACAGGGCACACTAGGGAAGGACAACATTAGGGAAGATAACCTAGCAAACCTCAAACTCAGCGACTTACTAGAATTCATTAAAAAACAGAGGGAGATTTGAGGAGGGAAATTAGCTGAACCAACAGTAACCAGCGCTCAACTGGGAATTGGTGAAATAGTCACAATGGACCACACAGACACAACAAAGTTATAGTACTTTTATTTTTTATCAAGAGTCAAAATATCAATTACAGGTTCGCATTGTATTTACAATATAAATCTTGAACAACCAACAGGGATTCTATTGGATACTACATAGTTGTTCATTGAGGCTTGTTATATCTTGATACTAGTTGTTCATTGAGGCTTGTTATATCTTGATACTAGTTGTTCATTGAGGCTTGTTATATCTTGATAAAGAATCAAGGGATTTTTATATACAAGGTGTGAATGAATTAACGCAAAATGAGAAAGTACTTTGTTACGGACATCATTCTGAGCAACTTTCATTATGAAACCGATTTGATCACAGCAATTTTTTTTTTCACTTCTTCATACAAATCAGCTGATCCACTCAGGCCAAAATGTACTTAGAAGTAAAAAATAAAGTTGCTCTGATCAAATCGGTTCCACAATGAAAGTTGCTCAGAATGATGTCCCAAATAAAGTAGTTTCTCATTTTGCGGTAATTCATTTACACCTTATATATTGATAAATCGCTGGGCTAGGAGAGACACTGACTGGCTCCCAGAAAATGCAAAGAGAGAGTGTGACCAACCCAGGAAAAGATGGAGTCATGAGTTAGGTCTATGGGATAAGGACTGGAGGGAGACCGCTCAGGATCGGATGGAGTGGAAGAGGGGGAGAGAGGCTCGTAATAATAATAATAGCCAGTCTCTACATATTTATACAACTGTCTACCCTGAGTAAACACCTGAGTGACCTAGAAGGTCCGATGCAGAAGCATTTAAGAAACACTGCCAGGAGGCAGGACATTAAAAATGAGACAATTCAACCTCGCCTAATCATTGCCAAGCAAAATGTTCTTTATCAGTCCATAACATTGTATAATTCATTACCGACAAATTTGAAAATAATTTATAATATGAAGATGTTTGAAGGAAAACTTAAAAAATGTTTGATGGAAAAATCTTTTTATGACCTTAATGACTTTTATGCAGAACGTATGTAATAGGTTGAATAGGTAGAAAGGTTCGAACTGTATATAATATAACAACAACACAATATGACATGTAAACATTAATTTAAATTACGGATTTATTTTGCTGAATGTTAATTTATTAATAAATTTGGACATTAGGTGACTTCAGACACAATGTATATTGTTAATGAATAAATAAATAAAATAAATAAATGATAAATAAGAAATAGAAATGTCAACAACATAGCTTAGGCTATACTTATTTTTAGCGTAAGTATGTATGTGTCACACGATCAACTATTCGTCATCAATTACCAACTTCCATCTATTGTTTATCATACCATATCATATCATAACATAGCATCACAACGACCATGCACGACTTTCCCATAGTGAAACGATAGATACACAATTATAGCCACTTTTAGCAGTCAGTAAATACGTGACAGGGGGCTAGCCCATCTCCATTATTATTATTTATGATGCACAAGCAGCTTGAAGCCGATGCGCGCATATCAGTTCACATTTCACTGCACTTGTTTTATGAAATTGTCAAGTCTATTTTTAAAACTGTTCACTGATGGTGCACAAATAACAGTTTCTGGAAGTCTGTTCCACTCGCAGACCACTCTGTTTGACAGAAGGTGCTTGCGTGGGTTACTTGTAAACGAGATCCCTTGAAGTTTCAGTGCATTTCCTCTGAGGTAGTGGTATATCATGAGAGAGCGTACCTTGGCCGCCGAGAGTGTCCCCAGCGTGACTCCGAGCGCGATGGCGAGCACGATCAGCGCCAGCACGGCGAAGACGGCGCCGCGCACGCAGCGCATGGTCGGGCCCACCGACGACACCTTGCGGCAGTGCGGGCAACGCACCGGAGCATTCTTTAACAGCTGGTACTGAAACCAGGAACACACTCACAGGCTAAGTCATTGCATTATGTGGGTTGTATAATTTAGTAGCAGCAGTGTGTATATTCTCTCACAGGATCCAGTAACAAGTGATATTCATTATGAGGTTATAGCATATAAACTGCAAAAGGATGTTCTGGAAAAGGGTAATAGTGATAAAGATATATTCTGCAAAAAGAACTTTGAAAGAAAGTGTATGAGAGAGATTTTGTTTGACCAATGGGCTATTGGGTCCAAACTTGTTTAAATCAAGCATGTTGGTATGTTATAATGGGATTACCACATAATCCCCCGTGGCTAGTCGGTCAGTAACAAGAGACAGAAAGGGAAATAAAGGTTATGGGAGTTAATCCTGTTAGCACCTTAAAGTTTTGTTTGACCCAATTTTCTTATAGCAACTGTCCGTTCCTTGAAGAAAACAATGGTGACTTCTCATAATGCTGCATAAAAGCTTCATTTATTAAAACAACATTAGACCTCTTACATCTTGACATAAGAAATGACTTTAGTATCATCTGTAGTCAACCATTATTTTAACAAGTGCTACTCAGCTAATAGGGTAATAATCATAATTTAAACAAAAAGTAAACTTTAGAAAAAACCGACTTCCACAAACCCTATTTGATTAGATTGAGTTTAATACTAACTGTAACCCCTTATCCCCCCCCCCTTGGGGAATTAATTTTGTCAAATGTTATATCAGTGCTACCCCACGCGACTAAGGAACCCCTGTACAAAGTTTCATGGCTCTAGGTCCACCGGTTTACGCTATGCGTTGCCTGCCCGTCAGCCACGCATTGTATTTGTACCTAGTATTGAGCAGATCTGGTGGCCATATGTGGTCTTCATCAGCAGTTCCGCATCACAATATTATGCTTACCATGTGCATTTGCACGAGTTATTATGAAAAACACAAAAATCACTATAGGTCTGCCTATAATATTTGAAGAGTTCTCTCGATTTCTCCAGGATACCATCATCAGATCCTGACCTGGTGTCAATGGGACCACCCTTGAAGTATTACCTATACGCCGAAAAAAGATTTGTTCAAATCGGTTCATAATTGGCGGAGCAATCGCGTAACAAACATAGAAAAAAAAAAAAAAAAAAAAAAAAAAAAAAAAAAACATACGGGTCGAATTGAGAACCTCCTCCTTTTTTTGAAGTCGGTTGAAAAGTACAGTAGGCATTTATGTATGACAGTGTACAAAGATAACATTATTGATAAAAGGAACTTGTGCAAACAATAACAATTAAGAAATGACTCTTACCAAGAAAGTGTCTTGGCAATGTGCACAGATCACCCGGCACATGCCTGGCAAAGTTGGCACCGGTGGAGTGACGGGTGACGGCGCCAGGTTTATAATGCGCTTGCAGTCGGCCCGCGGGCACGCAATCCTCTGTGATGATGACTTGCATATCAACAGGCAGTTGCATGGACAGCGGACATACTTCTTGCCTGGTGGTGCATTCCTTATGGGCTGAAATATCAAAAAGGTTCGTGAATTGTAAGACAAGCCAAGTTATTATCAGCAAAACAAAAATATTTATATATTATTGCCGAGAGCATGAATAATTGTACTGTGGCTAAAGAGTAAATACTATATTATAGCATGGCTTATTGGAAAATAAAATAGATTTGTGTTTTCTAAATATGTGAAACTGCATTTTCTACCATATCAAGTCTCCTATGATTTTGATCAAAGATGATGATGATCTCCTATGATGTGAATTTATGCTAATTGCCTTACCGTGGCTTCATTACATTCTGAACACTTGACAACATGCTGCTCCCTCTTGCCGGATATGTCAATCAATGCCTGGCAGACGCGGCATGTCACCAAGGGCATCCCGCCCTTCACAGCTTGTTGGTACGGCGGAGGCAACTCGTCAGGCCCGATGGGAGATATGGTGCTCACATTTACCTCCTCTGAGAAATCAAAATTAGACTTATGCGTGACTCCTCCTCGTAATCGTAAATAACACTTGGCTTATGCAATACCAAGATAGATTATTTACGTAAAGGATCAATTAGTGCATCAAAATTGATATTATGCATTGTTTTGCAACAAAAAATCGGCGTTGAATCATCAGCTGTCACAAATAAAGCAGTTTTCCGGTGGCTTACCATCTCTGAGCAAAGGTTGATTTTCACTTTGTCCGTCCCCCATTGTCTGCAGAACTGAAATTTATTGACTGAAATAGCCAAATAGCTAGATAAATCCTAGATTCTATAAAATTCCGAATGACGAACGAAATCGCCAATCAACAAAATCAAGTTTTTTTAGCTTTTTTATGACAGATGCAAAGAAAGAAAGAAAAATGAGCAAACAGCCTGCCCTTGAAGGCCCGTATGCACTTTGAGAAGTGCAGGTAGCTAGTCTAAAGTGTGAAGTGATTTTGTGAGTATGGCTGTGAACTGTAAAGTTTCTTTATTATTTCTTTTATCTTTCTTTCAAAAACATAGAACACGCTTCTATGTACAAAACTTCTTCTTCTTCATAAGTGGCCCTCAAGTTCTCCACTACTGGAGGTTGGCGATGGCGGGCGGTGGTCAGTTCTTTATACTCCTCTCTGTTATTCGCCAATCGCATCAGATGCCGTTTGTTCTACGCTGGTCACTTCGGTCCTTATTGCCTTACTCCGCTGATTAGTACTCGCATAGATCAGTAAGCTTGTGGACACGTTGCTCCACACTTTACACCTGCATTTTACTTTTAACAAAATGAAAACGCGTCTTATTCTTAAGAATGTTCACAGACTGTAGTACATACAAGTACAAGTACATTGAACACAGATTTTTTTGACTAGTCTCTTGACAACAGCTGTCAAAAACTTGGCAAGGAAGGGGAAGGAAGCAGGCACACCTCGTCACGTCAGAGTAATTGTGTTCTGTGAGGCACACACACAGGCATGGATCGCAGCATGTCCTCGTGGTTTTTGTTTTGATTTTGTTGCTAAACTATCATTGAAATGGCTACTAAAGTACACAGAATACGGCACTACAACCCGAGCCCACAGTCAATAAATTGTGTTTCATACAACAAAGTCTCCAAGCAAGTCGCAGTAGCCAGGTAAATGCTCCATTCGTTATCTGCAAGGGTTTTTACCACATTGCCTCTAACATCTCCATGTTCTGTTACAGGTCAGATGCATCAATTGAAATATGGGATTTGAGCTACGCTCCTTACCTTCTAAAGTTCATACCAGGCGTAGAAAATGGCTCTATAGAAGCCCTTGGTTGGGTAAACAATCGATTACTTTCAACTGGTTTGGGAGGCGCTCTATTAGAGTGGGATTTAGATAAATTGAGTGTTAAGACCACAGTACTTCTTACTGGATATGCAGCTTGGTGTCTAGATGTAAATCCTGTTCAAACACTAGTGGCAGTTGGCACAGAACAAGGCTACGTAAACTTATACTCTGTGGAAGATAATGAAATTCAGTATAGAAAGCTGTTTGACAAACAAGAGGGCCGCATACTGTGCTGCAAGTTCGATCACACAGGTGGAATTCTAGTGACAGGTAATAAACTTCTCTCCAACCTCCTACACACACTGTTGATTAAAAAATTAGTGTTTAATAAATTATTATCTTCATAGTATGAAAGACACTGAAGGAAAATCTACTTCTTTTCATACTTGCATAGGTTTTCATATTTAGTGTTGTTGGTCATCAGGTTCAGTAGACACAATCCGAGTGTGGAATGTGGAGACAGGGCAGGCCCTGAGCCGCATGTCTGCAAGGAGGAGGGGGCAGGAGACGGTGGTGTGGTGCTTGGCAGTGCTCTCTGACAACACTGTGGTGTCAGGGGAAAGCGGCGGCAGACTAACCTTCTGGGACATTAGTACTGGTGATCAGGTAAATTGGACATGATGGACATTATTCTAACAGATTTAAAGTAAGAAGCTTTATAAAATAGTAAAGTAAAAGTAAATGTAGCCCATTAATGTCCCCACCGAGGGGCACAGGCCTTTACTCGGATCCTTTATTCTTTACATAATAAAATAGAGTGCCTGATTAATGTTGTAATAATAAGTTACATTATTAAATAATGCTATTAAGTTACAGGATTAAATAATGCTATTAATTTACAGTATTAGATAATATGCTATTGCCGTGAATGATGCGCAAAACATAGGGTGGTTATCTTATTTCCTTTCCTTTATTTCAGATTGAGTCATTTACCACTCACAAGGCAGACATCTTGTCACTAGTGGTTGTGGACGGAGAGAAGAGCCTCTACTGCAGCGGTGTGGACCCCATCATCGTCAACTTCATCAAGGTGGAGAATAAGAAGGAGGTCCCGGGTGGAGGTTGTCAGTGGGTGAAGAATGTACAGAGGCACATCCATGAGCATGATGTCCGGTGAGCCATCATTTCAATTAGAGCGTCATTTAGCGTTAATTTAAGAGCTATACATACAATTTTAACTGAGATTTTGGATAATTATTGTTCTAGGCATCTCAATCTTTATTTCTTTGAAAACACATTTATGTTATTTCAACCAACCTAAGCAAAGCAAGCCCCTTTACATAAGCTATAAACTATAAATAAAGCAATCACTTGCATTGCAGGTGTCTAGCTATGCACGAGGACCGGCTCATCTCGGTCGGCGTGGATGGCTACCTGACGTTTTCCAGTTTCCCGCCCAAATGGGTGATGCGCATCCCGCCCATGTTGCCACAGCCCAGGTCCTCGGTCAGCCGGCTGAAGAAACTGGTTCTGCTGAAGTGAGTATCGAAATAATAGACCACAGCTTGGTCTTTGATTTAGATACACATATTGTTTTTTTTTGCGCTCAGTAGTAATGCCCGTGACTAGACTAGACTGCGTAATAAAGTAAATACATAATTGCTATTACCATGGCGATGTTATCTTTGACAAGAGATGTCTTCATCTTTAATCCTTCAACATCTTCATCATGTTATTGTATTTACACAAGTTTATTGTATTTGCAGATACAGAAACCACTTGGAGGTGTGGAAATTAGGCGCCTACGCCACTAACCTAAGCGGAAGCATACTGACCAGCAACGTGAATTTAGGCAACCAGCATAAAAAGACCGATAATACCAGTGACAGTTTAGAAGCGGACTCCGATGTAGCGACTACCAACCAAGCAAATGTTTACCAGGGGAAAGCAGAAACATTGATACTGACCGAGTGTCCGCTTAAACTAGTCTCCCTGCAAACAAAGTCGAAGAAGCAGATACGGTGTGCTGAAATGTCTCCAAATGGCGAGTTTATTGCATACTCAACAGACTCAGATATCAGGATATTAAAACTTGAAATGGTGCGTATTTTCTGATAGCTGTTACAAAATGGTTTAAATATATATTCTTACTTTAAAATTAAGCGCTGCTACCTAACTCGTTTGTATAATTCCTGTTTAGTTAAATTGACGATTGATCTACTACTAGATAGATCGGGAACGGTGAGAGTACCTACAACGCGTTGCGAAGTCGCGCCGGGGCATCTAGTCCTGACTAGATATTGCAAAGCATCTGAGTTACGCACCTTTTAGAATAACCCGATATTCCTGGAGCTAGCCATGGCCTAGTGGGTTTCACGCTTGCTTCTATGCAGGTTCGAATCCCGGATGTGGACGTTCTAAGAGGTGATAGAAAACATCGTGAGGAAACCTTTATTACTCCACAGCTGTGGCGATGGGCCCCCTGTCACGCAAAATTGTCTAATGAATCACTAGCTAAAAGTGGGTAAAATTGTGCATTGGCCCCCCGTACGGTAAAAGGCGTGACGCTATGTAATTGTTATCTAACTACGTTTCTCTTAATAAAGGTGAGCTCGCTCTCACCTAGGCTTGCGTCCAAGGTAATCCAATAAATCTAGGAACAAGTCATCATGTACAAAATGGCTTGACATTCTCAGAATTGTATATTTCCAGCAGATATATTTTATAAAGTCAATTTTGTGCAAAAAGAGACAGCATTTGATGGCACTTTTTTACATGACTTCACTCTGTGGTTATTTCATAGAACCACCGGGTGCTCATCCCATACAAATTAGAATTAGTAAACCTTCGTAAAAAAGAGATGGCGTGAGGAGTAAGATTTGTACTTTAAATTAAACGCCATGGTTTCAGTTAACATACTTCTAGGTGGCGCTAATCTTAGAATAAATCCTATATAACTTAGCGCCATCTCGTGGTATTTGCAATTTTTCGATGGTGCTGCACCAAGCGATAATGGCCTGGAACTAAAGAAGCTTACGTAGCATCTCAGTTTACGCTGGTGTCATATTTTGTTCTAGGTGGTCTATATGTATTAGTAAAATATTAGAGTATCTGTGATAGAACTCAGGAACAAAAGTTCCGTTTTGACAGTTCATAAAAAGTATCTATTTTGACTTGACAGGCCACAAGCCTATTGTTTGAGTGCAATAAACGTTATGTCCAGGACGACGAAGCGAACACGACGTCACTCTCCAAAGTGCTCGTGCACGGTCTCGCGGCGCAGTTCTGCGACCGCATGGCCTTCACCCACGACTCACAGGGCCTGCTGCTGCACTGCGCCGGCACTGTCTATATGTTGCAAGTGGATGCGGGCGCGGGCGCCACCGTCACGCTCACCCTGCCCACCGATCAATGTAAGGAAACGTTTTTTGATCTAGAATTTTCGCATAAAGATCTATCTGTTTTTAACCGACTTCAAAAAAGGACGGAGTTCTCAATTTGGTTGTATATTTTTTTATTCATTATTATGTTTAATGCGTGTTACATCTTACATCGAAACTAGGACTATTTATGAACTGATTTCAAAAATTATGTGTTTGAAAGGGTTTCTCATAAGCTTGGTCCCATTTTTTGAAAATAAGGAATTGGTCCAATAGTTTGGTTACAACATGAAAATATTTGAAAAGTATAATGTCATATCATAACGTATTAACGGTAAACTAAATATCGTATTGTTTCCTTTCTGTGACTGTGGGCTGACCTAAGGGGCCAATATTAGTCCATATTGTGTAATATGTGTGGACTAAACAGCCAGAATACAGATGTTGTAGGCTCAAAGTTTTAACTTTGTGAATTATGTTATTATATTTGTGTTGAGGATGGTATTAGTGTTGTGAAAAAGGAATGGGACAGAACATTTTATACTATGTTGCTTTTTCGCGACATTACCAGTCCCTGTTCGAAAATATAGGCCCTTTTCTAGTGGAAGGTACCTAAGGTTCCTCGCTGTCCAAACTCCCCATTCAGCGGAGTTCTACGACCGGATTACTTTTTTGTGTTGCCAACCTAGAGCATAGTTGTCTAAACATCTCGTCAATGGCATTCCGACGAGTCACTATTGAAAGTATAAAGAATCTTACAGTAACCCTACATACGTCAAAGAAGTTCATCCCCCTTATTCAACTCAAGTATTCGAAAATTGGAAGGTCACAATTTTCGAAGACTCGGACGCGATAAATATTCACTATTATTGTTTATTGTGTAGCAAGTATGTAAATGCTTGACCACATGTGTAATTTCCCAGACAATCTATCGCCAACGCTCCTCCACCTCCTCATATCGGCGCCGACGCCCTCCCGCGCCACCTACCTCGCCGCCGCGGACACCGCCGGGCGAGTCCATGTGTGGTGCCGCAAGGGCAAGTCCATGTTCGAGTCGCACGCGGCGCTGCCCAAGTACCACTGTGTGCCGTCTGCCGCCACCATCGATAGCGAGAACGAGAGGCTGATACTCGTTTTTGTGGATCAGACGGTAAATAAAAAAATAATAATTTAATATTCGTCCTTCTTATTAATTGTGTGCAATAAAGAAATTATGAATTATATTTGTATATATTTACTTAGTGGGACTTGCAAAATACTTGACAGCCGCTAAATTGAGTTGTGCAAGATAAATACACGAAGCCACGTTGAGCGGGAACCTGGCTGACAGCAAAAGGCTTTGGCGTATTTGACAACGTAACTTGGCCGTATTGTACTGAAACGTCGATTGAACCTTTTTAGAAAATTTTAAAAGTTTGGAACAAGTGGCCCTTAGAGTTGTATTCCCACTTAGAGATGGCCTCGCCGCGCCGAAGTTATACAAGAGATGTTCTTTTACATCGTCAAAAGTCAGGTGGATTTAAAATCACTTGAATTTATAACCTTTACTAACTCTTGATTGAACTGTTCCAGCTAATGGAGTACTCGCTGGCCAGCAAGAAGTTCTCTGACTGGCCGCAGCACGAGCTGCCCTACGTGTGGTTCCGCACGCACGCCGCGCGCACCGGCGCCCTCCCGCACCCGCGGCGCGCCGGCGCTCTCGTGCTGCACGACGAGACCGCGCTGTGGCTGCTCGACCGCACTCTGCAGGTGACTCTCCACTGACAAACAAACAAACAAACATACAAACAAACAAACAAACACAGCGACACGCCGTGACGTCACGTCGACCCGCACCCGCGGCGCGCCGGCGCTCATATTAGTGGATTAGAAACGTGCAGATATAGTCGTGTGGATGACGGTAGATTCAGAATAAACACTATATTGTGATTTTTTAACATGGCAATAGCGGATATTGACCCGTTTGAAAATGTATGCGATTTGACATTTGCCGCCACCCGAGCCGCGGCGGCAGTGGCGGCAAACGTCAAATCGCATACACTTTCACTCGCGGGACAATGAGCGCTGCCATGTTAACAAAATCCCACTATACATCTGCTATGATATGAGTGTTGGACTGGACATAGGCTGACGATGACGAAGGCCATTACAATTTGTCGTCGTTATTATGATGTCAAAATTAAATGTTTAATTTATTTCCAGAATGGCAGCGGAGACCCATCTTATGCAAAGAAGAAACCTGACAGACAGCGTAAGCATAGCTTCAAGAGCGCGTCGGTGCGCATTATACCCACTAAGGTAAAAATATTTTGTTTTAATAATAGAAGGTGGCATAACTGGTATTTATTATATTCAGTAGTTTAGTAATATAATTTATTTATATTTTATTTTTTACTTTAGCACATAGGCCTACCCGTTTTGAGTTTTAAAATGTATCCTGTCCATCCTGGGTTTGCTGGAAGAAATCTCTTTTTAGAGATAAGCTTGCCTTTGTTCATGCCTTTTCTGTATTGTTTGTGTTTTTTTTCCTGATATGTGCAATAAAATATATACGAATATACGAACTGGCATCGCCGATGTGGGTGCACAGACCGCTAAGCTAAAGTGGAACTGGGCCGGCCACGTAAGTCGCATGCACCCAGACAGATGGGCGAAAATCGCCACTGACTGGGTGCCACAGGACGGATACCGGTGTAGGGGCAGGCCTAAACGGAGATGGCGGGACGACCTCGACAAGTTTTTGGCGGGGTGGCCGGAGGTGGCACAGACCAGGGAAGTGTGGACGAAAGAGGGGGAGGCCTTTGCCCAGCAGTGGGACACTTTAATAGAAAAATTTAAAAAAATAGTAGCGTGCTCCCACCACACTTTTACACCCGGTAATAATTGTTTATGCAGAACAAAAGATCGCAAAGTAGATTACAGACGGCCAAATTATTTGTCCAGTACTATACTTTACACAGCCAGCCAGGAGTGGCATTTTTGAGGCCTTCGAAATTAATCTTGAATTCGCGCTCGAATGTAAATCGTTTTGGAACTTATTTTCAAGTGGTCCTCTTTTTATGCATTTTTGAAGCACTCGAAATCAGTGTTACTATTATATTCGAAACTTTTAACAAACTTCGTTTCACGCAAAAAAAAACCGGCCAGCAATATTCATATTCGTTTATTGCACGCCATAAATAACTAATTGATTTTGAAAAAAAAGGTTATGTACAGCATTCAAGAACTCATCAGTCAAATGGACATTTATACTACTACACTCTTCACAAAATAAAATTATTACCTACGCATTAGGGGTTAAAACTTCAAGGGCGTGAACTGTCAAAACGGGCCTTTTATTTTGTGAAGACTTTAGTAGAATTAAAGAAACGAGTGGGTAGGGCCACTCTTAGAAATCACGGAGTGAATTTTCAAAAATAGCGTTTATATAAATTCGTGCATGAAAGTTGCGCTTTCGAATGCGAATTGGTTTTCGAAGGCCCAAAAATTCCGCTCCGTGCTCAGACAATCTGACAGTTGTCATAAACCACATATACAGCTTCCAACGCTCTTTTGGCTTGCGGGGACAGGTGGGACTAATGATTTTGACAGGTTCATTGCATTAAGTTGCGTAGAAGTGGCGCCTCCCTGTAACTGTGTACGGGTAATTTTCTTACATTTCTCACATTTGTTGCAGTACCTAGCTGACTTCCACTGGATCGGTGAGGACGAGGCGGCGATGGTGGAGGTACTACCGCAGAACATCATAGCGCAGCTCCCACCAGTGTCGAACACACGCCACAAATGACCTTATTGCATGTGATAATTAAGGTTAGTTTAAGGTAAATGAAATAAATTGTTTACATTATAAGTACGATATATTTTAACTGTGGTTTTTTACTGATCTTATCATAATCATAATTTATAAAAAATAAGAAGTACAGACATACACTATTCCAACCATCTTTTAGCTGATGAATGACGTTTACGCCACTTCTACGCAGCACAATGCAACGATCCTGTCATCAACATTTCATTCCTCATTGATCATTTAGTTCCACATGTCACCACGCGATAAAAGATAGTCGGGAAGCGTACATACATTATAAGTATTACGTTATGTCACAGATACTATAATATTATTCTAGAACAAAATATGACACCGGCGTAAACTGAGATGCTACGGAAGCTTCTTTAGTTCGAGGCCACTATCGCTTGGTGCAGCACCATCGAAAAATTGCAAATGCCACGAGGTGGCGCTAAGATATATAGGATTTATTCTAAGATTAGCGCCACCTAGAAGTATGTTATGTTAACTGAAACCATGGCGTTTAAAGTACAAATCTTACTCCTCACGCCATCTCTTTTTTACGAAGGGTTACTAATTCTAATTTGTATGGGATGAACAGAACATCCTGTGGTTATGTACAGTACAAAACAAAGGTATGATATATTAGGAAATTCTGATTGAATTATACAAAAGTAATATGAATCAGTTTCGTTTATTGCTTACTTTATTCTAAGTTATATTATTAGTATAATAATATAATCTGTGGTTATATACAGATTTTAGTACCTACTCATGTTCTTAAAATGCACAATTTGATTATTTTATTCATTCCTGAAATAAAAATTACACTTAGGCGGCCCCTAGACAATTAAATTGCGCAAAATTTGGAATTGTGCAATGTATTATGGTCCCCAAACGATAGGGTTTTCGCTCGAGACTCTCGACACTCGAAAAAACTCGAGAAACCTAGCCCAAGTGAAGACGGGAAAATTGCATCGAGAGCTCGAGTCTTCGAGAAATACATTTTGCATTCAAAAACTAATTAAAACTAGCAATTTTTTGCCATTACATTCATGATTTTTCTTATAATTTTAACAAATAATAATCTGTTTTATACATAAACCGGCAAAGTGCGATTTGGACTCGCGTGGAGCTCGTGTAAGCTGAGATGACGCGCCCTACTCCTTGGTTTTGTATTTACTTGTCATACAAAACCAAGGAGTGGGGCGCGTCATTTCAGCTTAGACGAGCTCTAACGATAGTTCTGTCCGACCAAACCTATTTTTTGTGAAGCAACTACAAATTCGCGGTTTATTTTTTTTCCTTAATTGTGTTCTATAATTGATAGTCTAGGGTTAATTTAATTTAATTGATCGTCTAGGGTTAATTGTTATCTTTGCCGGTATTATAACGTGTCTATTGCAAGTGCGACAGAGCACCGAACGGAGTGACGGCGAGGTGCCGCGGGCGCGCCCACATCTCGTCCGTGACGTCACTGGCGTCCGGAGGCAGCTTGTACGAGATGGGGTCTCCCACGTCGATGCTCCTGACAATAGATAGACACATAAATGTTAGCAATTGTCGAAGTTACCAGTGTTTTGTTATTGTTACTTCATATATTATATTTCTAGTATTTTTATTGTACTTACTGTCAATAATTTATAGATTCAATACCTAATATTGACAGCGAGCCAATCGATTTAGTTTAGTGACATCCGTAAAATGGCGCCGATTCCAAAAGCGCGCCAATGAGCGTTGGTATATTGACTTCCGGATGAAACGTCAGAATTATAAGTTGGCGCGCTGTCGGTGGTAAAAATGGCGCCGCTGCTGTGAGCGCGCTAAACGGAAGCTTCTATTTTGACATCCGGAATGAAATATTGGCTCGTTAACAGTGGCGCGATTGAGGTGGTGGGACTGAAAAGCGATCATTCTGTGTCGAGACTTTACAGAGACAAGACGATGTAAAAAGGGTCATAATTATAAAACAAGTATAAAGTGTAATAGTGAAGCAGACCACGAAAGGGAAAAGTTTAATATTTCAGAAGTGGGATAAAAAGCATCACGCATTTTCCCATTCTGCGTGGTAGAAGCACAACTGTGCACACTTTTGGGGGACACGGGGCTCACCGTTAGATCATCTGCATAATGCACCTACATAAGATTAATTAATCATATTTTTGGTATAGCGCAAGAATTCGAACCTGCATCTCAAGCGTGAAACCCCGAGCTCAAGACCATGGAGCTCTCACAACCTTATGAAGCCGTATGAACAGAAAATCATATTATTTTCCTTGCCAGGACTTATCAGGCACACCGATCAACCGTATCAAGCAAGATCTATCGCCATCTCCGAGGCAAAGAAGAACACTAGTATGCTGTGCTAGAATGTAACTAAGTAGTTAAGCTATACCCTGGCCGCTGCGAGAATGCGATCCTGACACATGTATATGTCCCTGTCTGTCCCGCGCTACTTTTCACTCTATCTCACTTGTGGGAGTGAGATAGAGTGGCTAGCAGCGCGGGACGTCGGGAGCGACGGGAAACGTTATACGGGCGCTTTAAGGGTGATGGAAAACATCTTGAGGAAACCTTCATTACTCCATAATTGCGGCGAGTCTGCTTGTAAGGGTCGTAGACCTGTCCCCGGGGCGGGGTCGGGCGCGGGGGGTAGTCTCGTTGGGTCTTCACAAGCCTCCCGTAGCGCTCTAGTGCGCAGGCGGCGCGGTGACCTACCATGCCTGTAAGTAAAATGTAGCCCATTAATGTCCCCACCGAGGGGCACAGGCACACCCGGGTACGAGTAAGATTGAGCCATACTCCACCACGCTGGATCAGTGCTGGTTGGTGGAGGGGTGTCGGGCTAGTGGCCAATCTGACTACACCCGTCGTGGTGGGATGAAATACAGGATATAAAATGTATCGAGCTGAGCTAAACTAACTTAGCTACTCTTGGTCTGCAACCCGCCTGATCCATTAGGCAAGTGCTGGGATCATAACGGGTGGGTAGACAATAAACAAAGAATGTTTTTCGACACTCAATACAGTGACTTCATCGGCTGATTAGAAGTTACTATGGCAGACCCAATTTTTATTTTATTTTCGACCATGTGTTTCATGGGGAAAGTTGTTCATAACTACTAGCTCGTCCGTCCAAAGTCCACGGCCCACGATTTTCAATCTACCCACATCGAGTTAAAGTACAAAACCTATGAAAAAAAACATAACTTAAGATCGTCGTGGTCTATTTCATGGACGTTGGACGTATGGTACTTGCGGTACTTTCATTCCCCAAAATGTTCGATCAGCTAATTAGACTATACACGGTTAATACAAAGCCGAACATATCTAAGGTGGTTCCTCACCGCTGGATGTGACGGGCAGCGGGGCGGGCGAGGGCTGCACGGACACCGGGTACCGGCGCGGCTCCGGCTGACAGTTGAGAGAGCGGACACCAGCGCGGTACTCCGCCAGGGACATCCCTGCAACGTATAGCCAGGTCTATTACAAGCAGGAGCTAAACAGTACTGTACTTTTTAACCGACTTCAAAAAGGAGGGGGTTATCAATTCGGTTGTATGTTTTTTTTCTTTTTTTAAATGTTTGTTATATCGAAACTGGTAGGTACTATTTATGAACGGATTACAAAAATTATTTCTTTGTTCGAAAGGGAAGCCCAATAGTTTGGTCCCATATTTTGAAAATCAGGAATCAGTCTAGTAGTTAGGTTTCTACATGAAAAACTGTGAAGTTCAATTTGTTTTTACCTAGATGACATTATACATCCAGTCTTTTTGTCGCCAGATAAATTCTGGCTGTTAGGATCGTATATTGATTTATTCGTTTATATTATGTAATACGTGTGTACTTCACTGTCGGGATACAGATTTCGTAGGCTCGTTTTCGGGTCTATAGACGACATTTTTGTACCGCTAAGTCAGGTCATGAAGTAGGTTTTTTTAACTTGGTGAATCGTTCATATACGTTTTGGTACGAAAAAGCAGGGCAGTACTGTTTAGGCTGTTTATTACCTTCGTCAGTGGGTAATTACATAACAATTACATTTTAATTGTTATCTGCCCATAGCGGCCACTGTCGCAGACGAGGGGTTAAGGAAATCAGAACGATTCGTATGGTTTTGAAAATTGGTAGATTACATATTCTTTGAGGTGTCCAGAAGAACTTACTAAAATTCCCAGTCAAAACTAGAGAATGTTTTCAATTGTCGACTGAAGATAGAGAGTGTCATCGTCAGATGAAGATATTTTTTTAATAAATACCAATTTGAATATGGTTTTCTTCATATAAAAATAATTTTATTAGGTATCTAACATTATTCTCATGGCCGAACCCACCGATTGCTGATTAAGGAAAGCTCAACTTAATTATCCTGTAACTGCGTTTTCAGTTCTGCGTCCGATTCTTAACTCACATGATAGTCGATCATGTTAGTCGTCGACCGAACAGTCGACGTTACTTGACCCAATAATGTTACCTATTAATCTCGTATTTATAACTATAGTGAGAGAGGATTTTCGAAAGCAATAAATAAGATCCCTAATTCAAATAAGGTCTCGACCTCTGGATGTGCCCGTCTGGAAAACCCTTTGTCTCATAATAAGGACTTATTAGCTCCATTTTTTAGATCCCGTAAATTCCCAGCCTATTTCTGAAATTTCACGCTGCTTCAATATAGATAAGAATTTATGGCTACTATTATGGTTATGAATTGTGATGATAGTCCTGAAAAGATCCAGACACCCATATTAGTTCGTATTATGTGTACTATGAGCGCCAAGTTAAGCCCTCTGTGACGCAAAATAACGGGTATGGAATAACTGACTAAAAGTGGGCACAATTGTGCCTCTGCCAACCCATATGGGAAACGGCGTGACGCCTCGTATTATTAAATTGGCAGCTACCTAACTCCAGTGCTTCTTCCTCCTGTATTTGTCGTATCTTCGCGTAGAAACCCCATTTTGCTTGCCAAGCCTTAGCAGCTGCCCTTTCCTTGCGCGTGAGTGCCGTTCTGTAAATAAAAATTTCAATAAGATTTCAACGGCTTTAAAAATGTTTGTCTTTAACCCCTAGAAAACGTATCTAAAATCTAGGTGGCAGCTGAGCGAAGATGAATAAGTAAGTACCTACATCTAATCTAAGTTGTGGTTTTTGAGAAAGTATGCTCTCTGGTTTCAGAAATGAAAAATTCACTTAATACAACCTACTTAACGTTGTCACGTTCTTATTCCTGACATCTGCTATTTGATTAGTGAAGTCCTCAATTCAGAAATCGCAGGTATGTCTTACAGAATGCCTTGCTCTTTGACCGGGTCCGCCAATGACTCCCGAGGCTCTCGGCGTCCTACTTGGTGAGTTGCTGCTGGTTGTTCTCCCATTGTAATGTAGCACTGAACCTGGACACTGACTGACTGACGGACGGGCAACGAACAGGCTAAACTGATGTGATGAGTCTATACATATAATGAGGTAGCAGAAAATACAGATCCTCGAACAAAGCTCGAATAAAGGCTTTTCGATTAAATTCTTACAAAATGTAACCTTCAGTAAGTTAAAAGTTAGTTTGAATAGCCGCCCTTAAAAATATACTTGATGTCGGGATGTCGGACAGAAAATAACCTCTCGGAAAATATTAATATGCATGTAAAAGTTCCAATTCGCGCGGTGTACCACGGGAATTTTGGCCTGAATAAATAAATTTCATCTGGCTGGGGTCGTTCCAATTCGTTTGATTTCGAGGATAACCTCATAAATATGAAATCAGATATTTTCTGACCCTAACAATGTACTAGAGCTGCTGTGCACAAACTGTTGCTAACCAAACAAAAGTTGCTGAGGGTTAAAGTATCGATCAAACTTTTGTAATTGTACCGTGTATGTACCTCTCTCTCTCTGCGGACTAAGGCAATAGACCTACAATTCCACTACCTGTGGGACTGGAGGGGACTTATGTTCAAAAGCACGCAATATTTTCGATTTTTTGCAGACTTATTACTACGGCATACATGCCTCTATGCCTCAACTACATCCGAACTCTAAACGGAGTACTATTATCTCTTCTGTGCTCTAAGGCAAGGGGCTATTATTTCCCACCAAATATTCAACGTTCCCAGCTGTAATAAAATAAATTGCAAAAACAATAAAGAAAACTTCAGTGTTATACCCCAGGTAGGTCTCTACAAAGTTTTAACTGCATCTTACAAATTCAAATGCTTGTTGTAGAAAAAGTTTTAACTGCATCCTAGAAATTCAAATGCTTGTTGTAGAATACACATCTGGCTTCTCTCTGGATTTATCTAGAATATCTCAGCAGAAGCAATAACAATAAAACTAGGATAATCGCAATTAAAAATTCAAACGCTTGCTTGTTAACAGTTTAAAATTCCTGAACGGTATTCCTGAGGCGGGCGGCCTCGGGCGAGTAGTCTAGACCGGTGCGCCTAAGATCGTTCCACTAGGAACCTCATGTTGAAAGTCTGTCGCCCTTTCTTCCTTGATCTAGAAATTATGTAGTATGAACCTATGTACATGACTTACTTGCATGTTTGTTTCATACCTATTTGGAGTTCAAATCATAAATCCTGATCCATCCATCATCGGGTACTTTCTAAGATTTAACAGTACGGGCAACTTTATGAATATTGGGAGATGATTCCGATTAATCTACCGATTATCTTTAAGTAAGAATAAGTCCATAACCAGTAGGCACTAAAAGTACTCAAATATCCGAAATACATAATTCACATTTGAGCAGACGATCTGCCTCGTGAGTCGTGTTAGGCCTTCGTCTAGCTTGACGCACCGGAGGGCGATGGAAGGGCAGACGCAGTGCGGTGCGGCTTATGTAGGTAGTGTTAAGTTATCAAGCCAGCACGGCTCTGTCCCTACGACCTTGTCTAGCACATGGCTGGGTGTCGACTAGTTGACAACATCCGGTCATGATCGGTTATAAAACGGAAACACGAAGGTTCGCTTATTAAGTAAGTAGTTATGTAATGTGCGAAGACGAGATAAGTTTATTGAACTGAAGCGTATGTATTCAATTGCAATGCAGAATGTTAATATGTGACCGGGTATGTATAAGACAGAAGTAGACATAAGAATAATTCAAACAAATTCAATCTATTTGAGTACATTCTATAACTTTTATATAAATTAGTACATATATAATTAATTGTAGGATAAAGAATATTCTTTAAATTTTCAATTAGTGTAACCTTTAAAAGGCAGACAGCTGACTGAAATTATCTAATCAAATATTTTAATAACTTTTGTATTTAATTCGATTATCCTTCTAGACGGCGAAGTTAGCAGTTTTCTTTTATTGAATACTTAGGTATAGATCTTTGTAAGAACGAAGCTGTGAAGATTTACTGTGTTGGTATTTATGTTGGGGATAGGCAATTTAACACTGGTTTAATCTAACAAAATGGTTTATGGACCGGTCAAAAATGTTAGGATTATGCTTGGAAAAGTTATTATCATTACTATGTTATTATCATACTAAAGTATAAGAAGTTATCTTAAGTTTAATTTAAAATTTGCAATGCCCTTGTTTTTGATCTGACTTTCAAGTATATTTTTCATCTTATGTGCCACATGTATGCATCGAATAAATGAATTAATGAATGAGTTTCGGTCTTAGTTCTCCTAGTCGTAATTTTCAAGTTACCTACAATAATCTCAGAGGATAAGTCCATTATTTTTAAGTCTACTCAGAAAGTCTACTAAAGAAAATAAACTTATTTCGTCGTTGGAACATCCCCACTACCAAACTTTAATTAACCTCAACTAACTTTATTTTTTAGACCTTAACCCTCTCGCTCCGACGTCCTAGAGTATACCGATTAAGGCTTTACATAAATCTCGACCGCTTTGGTGATATAAAAACCTAGACTGGAGCATGATTAAATATTTTGTGTTATTCTAGCACGGATTTCAATTAGGAGGCTAAGCTGTTTTCTGCTTTAATATTTATTATGTCTGCGTGAGGGTATTACGCTTTTATTCCTAATTGAAATTTAATTAGAAAAATAAGGTTGTTGGTGGTTAGGTTTGTAACATACATAATATTATAACTTACTTACATATATATAAATTCCTAATTAACTCGAGTTTTGGTGATCGTACAGCCACCAACTTAGACTTTTCTCAGAATACGTAATGAATATCTTCACTACATTCCAGTACCACCTTATTATACATTCCAGTCTAGATTTCCAGTGTGTGTGTAGCCTCCGAATGCCCGGGCGCGCAGATTGTGGGGGCGCTACGAGAACCGTCTCTCCTTAGGGCGGCTGCTACGAAAGCTCGCTACGTAGAGCGGCTGCTACAAAAGCCCGCCACGTAGGGTGGCGGCGGCGGCGGCGGTGGCGGCGGCGGTAGGCAAGCGGGACGGTTGTAACGGGGGCACTGCGAAGTTATTATGCCATTTATTAAAATACTAGCCGTGGCCAGCGGCTTTGTTTGCTCAAAGTCGTTAAAAATGGCCAGTTTATACCATTTGCTCTATAGTTTAGAACATCCCTCATTCATTAGTAATTTTGACGTCGTCGGTCCCAGTCTCTTGCTATTTATAGGTCAAGAAGTTTTGGAGTTTCATACAAACTGTACCCCCCCCCCCCATTTTCACGCCTTATGGGATGAATTTCGCCAAATATACTCTTAGTGCTACCCTACGCTATTTGTTTGGAACCTGGAACTGGTTTGGAACATGTACAAAACTTCATGTCTCATTAATTATTCATAACAATGAGAGTTTGTGTAATTTATTACTGACTTAACTGTTATCGAATCCGCAAGTATTTGTTGTTTATTAGGTTGTTTTGAGTGTAACGGGTAGAACAAGATAATGTTACTTGTTTTTCAGGACTTTATGTCTTCTGAATTGACGATTTAATTTCACTCGATGCGTTCCTTTTGCCATGCGGGGTGGTCGGGGGGCAGAGTTGTTCTACTTACATACACTAGGTACTCTTTCTTCAAAGTTGGACCGTCGCGATATTACTTATTGCCATTACTGTTCTCTCTGCGCATAAATGACGTCACTCTAAATTATAATCGGTAAGTGTCTGTAAATTCCCTTCGACCTCCTTCATCCTACAGATGAGCCTACTCCATCATGTCGAGCTGATTCCATCGATAGGATCGTCCATCAACAACGTGTCAGACTCAATAACGCTTGCCTCGTAAAACGCAATAAGTCATTAAGCGTAAGTCACACGAGGACGTTTTTTATTCGCCTCTTACGTAAAGGGCGTTTTAGTCATGTGCGGGGGGGCGTGGCGGGGCGCGGGGGGTGTCAGTGTCTAGTCGCATCGCTCGCTCGCAACTCGCAATCCAATTACGATGCAGTTAGAAGGCAACAAGAATGAGGCTAGCGCATCTCGTCTCACCTCTAGACGCTCCTCACGGCTGGTCTGTCCTTCGTTCACTTCGCAAGTCTAGACAAACAACATTCGACACTGCGTTGCTTGGCAACGAGGCGCGGGCGGTGACAGAGTCTCTACTGGCGCTGAATCACTACACCCACCACCAGTCATCTGGGACATCATAAACGAGGCGCTGATTTTCCACGCTTATTTCAGGCGTCTGCTTGATGTCGACTACTGACACTGGTGATTGTAATAGGTATCTTAGGTCTTTTTCCTACCATTTCCACATAGAGTGGTTGAGGCACTGTATGTGTACACATCGTGATCCCTAATTTTAGTCGGCAATATGTCCCAAGTCTCAACAGGAACATTTCTAATTGAATGTGAACATTATCGTTGATAGAGAAAATCGTGTAGAAACGTTCACATACCTATCTAAAGCTGTGGCGAAGGGATAGCCCCTGCAACGCTAATTAAGTATAATATTAGATATGCCGTGGGCGCTTTTATTTAAATGTGTTTTTCTTCCTATGTTAATCCAGGTTTTATTCTATTTTGTATTTTTGAAGTAAAACTTCTTGGGGCACGGGGGTAAAATTTATTTAACCTCTCAACTGTGGGTTATTCATATATTTGCTTTTCATTTGCTACTAGCCGGGTGCTATCACGAGTGGCTAAGAAATGTAACGGAAATTGGAATCGGTGACGTCAGGGTCGGCTGAAGACTTTTAAAACCGCAACTATTTTCAATACGGTTTTTAACTAATCAGATAAGATAATAATACATTCGTACAATAAAGAATGTTAATTAGTGAGAGAAAAAAATGATGAAACGTTAACAAATAAAAATTATTTTAAGCATTCTTCCACGAGTTCTTGATTTCCGGTATGGCCAAGATGGCGCTCACTCTCTTTTGCTAGATGGCGTTAGTAGCCTAATATCTAGCATGACTCAAACTACTTCGTTCAACCTCTTTGTTGGAACCGGAACTTATGTTTGACAGCTGTGCGATGCGATCCATACAGTTTGTAAGAAGAGAGTTTCATCCTCGTTTCATCAATGTCACACGGGTCGATATGGATTTCTAAAACAAGCAAAGCAATGCATACATTTGAGCGAGACGGCTTAAAGACGTGAGGTCAGATGGTATATAATCTGAGCGAGATGCAAATAGTAGTGACACTATTGAATGAGTTAAGTATATCACCACGAGCGCGACAAATTGTAGATAAGGAATGGTGGGAAATAAATGACATGACGTATTAAAAGTAAGTACAAGTATAAAATAATTTCAAATAATCGGACGTCTGAAACTTAAAAGTAACTTGAAGCAGAGATTGGATCTCAAAATTGGAAATTTAAATCTCTTTTAGTGTAGGTAGGTATAGGTGTATAGTATAGGTACCACTTAATGATCTAGCTACAGAAGTTTTACTTCTAACACGTGTACGGTGCTACACGCGTACTTTTTTTTTTGTTTTATTATGTGTCTGTGTGTGTAGTGTGTACCTTTCAATGAATAAATGAATTTATCTATCTAAGATCTGTCTATCTTACGCGGCTCTGCCACCTTGTATGGGAAAAGGCGAAATGCTTTGCTAGTAATGAACAATAATGAACATGTCGCTCGCACTGCAACAGTTTGATATGAAATGAAACGCAGCTCCCGAATTAATCTAAAGTATTCACCTTCAAGCCGACGACGCCGCCGCCGCCGCTACGTGCTCGACAGAACACATTCTGCTCTAGTCTAGACGAATTGCATTATGGAAATGTACCCCTAATACCGCACGAAATCTATAGACCGTGTGTCCTCTACGGCTAACTGAAAGGTCTTTGACGACATTGTTCTTCGTCGAGGTTAGATTACGATCTGATTTAATTAGAGCACAATCACGTTTGGCTATTTCATTGACTTTATGGTTAATCAAGTCAACATATTAACAACGGTACAAAACAAATAGAAAGTAATTACAGATTGTAACAAATTATACTATTCAGTGAGTACTCTTTTTCTTTATTAACGAAAATCACGGAACCACTTGATGAGAAATGAACATTTCTGCCTAAGTGAGAAATGGTAGCAGCGATTTATAAAAAGTGTGATAGATAACAAATCACTTATAACAAGAGAACAATATAAGACCTTCCACTTCCATGGTTTCTTTGTGCTTCGCTTCGGTTCAGGATAATGGAAAATTAACACGTTCACAGCTTTTATTTAGAGTACCGCTAATTCACACACGGTAGGTGGGTGAAGTTGTAAAATGCAAATATGTAAAGTGATCGTAAATTGTTCAATTTGAGTGCCTTTTTCTTGTTTCCTTTGTGAAGGAAGTTCATTGTTCTCCAACAAAGTGAGATTGCCTACGTTGCTTGCTTGCTACTTGCTTGGTACATACATATTAGCATATATGTGTCTCATAAATTATTACCGCCGGGTTTTATTATTCCAACGGGAGCGGCAGCACTTTAGCGGACTTAACTATTGTTTTTATACTCCTACGTGTCTCCCTTTATCATTCGGTTTTATGATCGTGCCTGTCGAGTATTTCAATGTTACGATCAGTTACGTGACCTAGTTTACACAGTGATATTTATTTTTAAAGAGCACAATTGGTTTTGTGGTTTTGTACCAGTTGGTCCAGATAAACTAAAGACCCCACGCGTCGTCTATAACGCGTCCCATTTAGGCCGGCCACATACAGCCGGAATTTTTCCGATTCGGAATTCCGAAACGGGATGCAATCCCATACGAACCCGCGAAAATTCCGAACGGAAAACTTCCGTATGTTTGTGGTAGATCCATAGATTTGTATGAGTTTACTGCGTTCGGGATAATTCCGTTACGGAATTCCGAATTGGAAAACCGACTGTATGTGGCGGGCCTCAGGATCTGCGGCGCGACCCGCCGATTGCCGTAATCGCGGAGCATCCAGACGCGACAACTGTTAGTTACTGCCGCTCCACTTTAAACCTCATCCATTTTAATTTAACAAAAGTGCCGGCCGATAGTGGAGGAAAGACTCATATCCGCTGGCGGGACCGTCGGCTCTGAGTCAGTTCAGTCCGCCGGCAGACGGTATATCTTATACTATTATCTTAGATGACATGAAAGGTCAAACAAACAAAATGTACCTACATAAATTCGTAATGAGAGACAAACTTATAGGTATACACCTATTGAATTTAGGCCCTTGATAAACATACTACTCCATGCTAGGCAGGTATAACCGCCTGTATACTTTAGGCACACTTCATAGAGATAATTTTAGTGAAGGTTCCCTAAATCTCCTTCAATCTTAAAACTAAAGAAATCTTTCATCATATCCTTAGACAATATCATATCACGTGTCCGATCCGACAGGCCGTTTTGTGATGTAGAGATTGACCTAGTTTCCCGCGACGTATTTTAATAACAAAGGGACCCTTTTAGCCGATCCCGAAGTGCGGAGTGATTGCCTCTCGATGCGGTTACGTAAGTGCGGGCGAGTTCCTGAGGAGACGTAAGCGTAACGTGCTCTTAACGGCTGTGACGTCATCTAATAGCATTTAGTCTGCGTTTCCACGGGCCACTCCCGCGCGTGTTCATCTTTCTCATGCATGAAACTTAATTCATAATTTCTTTATTCAAAACTTTGATGAACAAAAGCGAGCTTATCTCAGTTATGCAATAATCCATTTTGTGTGACAGGGATAGCCCCCTCGTCACCCATCCCCGTAGAGAAAAAATACGCGACCTTCGATCATATTTACCTACAACCTATGATTGGTATCGTTTTGACACTTTTTGACGGAGCAATTCAGCGTGTTGTCTCGACAGCAAACCGCATGCGACTGATATGCAAACTCCACATTTGACAGTTTCATGCACAGTTTATTCGAGACACATTCCGACATCTTGGGTATAATGATCGAAGTACGGGACGTTTTCTTTTCGACAGTCATCTCAAACACGGGCAGACCAAAAGCGACAACCGCGAAAGCTATAGTTCGGTAGGCGGTCAGCTCGTCGTTCGTTTGTGCAGGTTGTTGGGAACGCGGGATCATGTGTGTGCGCAATGGTCTGCGTCGGATGGCCGCAGATGGAGTTATCGACTGAAGGTCGTTGGGCTGGCCCTCCACCACGCTTAACTGATTCGCCGACACATCTTATATAACAATAAGCATACGCATACGCAACCTATGTACGATGACGGGCCGCCAAACAGTTTCGCAGCGGCTGACCAATCACAGCTCTCTTACCTCGTCTCCCGCCGCCCGTAAATTGGTGAGTTGTGTTTCAAAAGAAAATGTATCTATGCGCTATCCACTGGATAAGTGCTCCTTGAGCGGTGTGCTTCCGAGAGTGAAGGGGAGGAGTATAAAGTCAGGCTCAAGTGTGATTAAGAAGAGAATCTATACCTCGGAAAATGGTGTGACGAATGAATCCCGAGCTAGCTTGCACCCATATTTCCCAAACCAGGACCAAACGTGGCGGGTGGCAAAGGAACCGCCCGTCGACGTCGTCGGCCGGTCTGCCTCTCCCGGTCTAGACTAGTCGCAATTCGAATCAGACGTCCGCCCTTCACGGTGCCTAACGGTCAATTTCACCCTTGTGTTTTACTTACGGTCTGTCAGAGCTCCAGTTTACACGACTTTATGGGCTAATCATGCCAATAACATGGGCGATGTTCTCAAAATCTCTGAAATGTTAACAACTGGAATGGTATTGGGCTAGTTAATACCTATCCCAATGCCTAAAATAGGTCGAGGGTTTAAGTACCAAAGCAAGAGCAATTATCTGTACAGTCGACATCAAAGATATATTTACAATACAGTGTTCCAAAAATATCTTTACATTTAATAAGTTTACACACAGAATGACAAATACTATACTTGTTACAATCAATGTGACAGTTTCATCTTTCCAATCAGTGCTCCAAAACTATCTTTATGACCTTTCTTCCCCAGAATTGTAACAAGTATTTGTCAATCTGTGTGTGAACTTATTAATTATTATTATAATAATAACGAGGCTGCTATGTCCCACTGCTGGGCAAAGGCCTCTCTCCCCCTCTGTGTGTAAACTTATTCACTGGTTCGCCGACACATCTTATATAACAATAGTTCGTCATTGTTCGGTCGTTCGAGCGGTGTGCTTCTGCGAGAGAAGGGGCTAAATGTAAAGAGATATTTTTAGAACACTTAATTGTAAATATATCTTTGACGTCGACTGAACAAATTTATACATCAATTAGGAAACACCTAAATTTTGTTGTGTTTCTCTGTAGATGGCATTTATTAATATAAGCGAGCAAAACCCAGATTATAAATTACAGGATTAAATGCGAAGCCTTTAGGCTTAGGATAGCAGGTAAATCCACCTCCACTATTCCCTTGAAAATGAGAAAATCTCTTAATTTAAATAAATGCCCCAACCGCGCCGAACGAATGGAAGCTTCGCAAACAAAACAATGCCCTGCAGACAAAGACAGATCTTAATCACGTTGCAAACTTTAAGCTCTAGCCACTAATTCACAAACAAGAATTTGCTTTGGGTAGCCCAGTTGTTTTAATGAATGATTAATATTATTACACAATGAGGTAAGTACTGTACGAGCCAGTGCTCACACATTGACACACATATATTGTGCATACTAAGCATTATGTAATTTATAAGCTAATACACAATATTAGTTATTTCAGTTGACAATAAACATTTAAGTGAACCACAGTTCTCTTATTCTTCAACTCCTACAACAACATACAATCTCAGGCTACAGCGGCCTGAACAAGTACTGGCTATACGTGAGCACAATTATTATTATTCCTCTGCCGCCACGTTTGGGAAAAGGTGTTACGCTACTGCAAGGAGTAAAATCATAGCGCCTTGTTTTCTAATGGTGGACGGACGCACATACAACAAATTCGCGCCCTAATCAATACATCCTCTCATAGCCAAAGATGTGATTCATATCATAGCACAAGGGTGATTAGTATTTCCCTCACAAAAACAAAAATATTAAGGGCTCGAATAACGGATGCGACGAGACACGTATCATTTCCATTTTTACCAGACACCCTACCCAGTACCCACCCTAGCGCACATGCCACCGTCGGGCGTAGGGCGTAGGGCGGCGCGCCCTCGCCACTTCCGCGCTGGCCTTAACCTTGAACGCAGCCGTCTGACCCCGGCAACCCTAGCCCTACCCGCCCCGCGCCCCGCACCCACTCGTTCCCCCGCGCCCCGCCACGCGGCTGCTTGCTTCAACTCTAATAACCATGGGGTAATTACATCTGAAAACGCCTCGCGTAGCTCGACTCTCTATCTATGCCATCAATCGGGATCGTAATCGAATTGACATTTTGAAGGATGGTATAGTATAATATTTAATTCTGACAGTTTTTGAGGATTTAAATGGACTAACTCGGCAGTTTACAAAATTTCAAATCTCCCTCTTTGTAACCACTACTTTCCTTATTTACCTCGGAAGAGGAACGGCCGGCGTGCCATAAACACAGGTTTATTTTTAACCTACCTATGGAAGCAGACACCTCCCATATGCTTTACGTTTATAATTATATTATAAATTATTGTAAACCATTTTTTCTTTAATAAAGATTTTGACGTGACAACGTCTTATAAATTGGTTTGCCGGGTGACACTTCAAGAAACTGCGTTACGCTCCGCTCACGTTATGCGCTCACAATGAGAGCGAGTGAGAGGCACGCGTCCCTTCCACTCGGGCATGGTTAGCCCGCCTAAGAGCGAGAGAGACAGACATAAAAGTCGTTGTCACGTAAAACTTTCGCCCGTATACCGACTTTACAGGCAACCAATTTTTTATTATTATTATTATTACAAAGTTTCAATCTTTCGGGAGGCAATACCTATCGAGAGGAGCTGGACAATGACAATAGAGCGTGTGTCAAAATGAAAATAGAATAGAAAACACACTTGTAATTTGGACGTGCTGTCTTAAGGACAAGGGTAAGCAATGGCGTCTCCATTCTAGAACCCCTTGTCTGCAACTCCATCCAATAAATGAACCTTCAGGGCGCGTTAAGTACACGGGCTATGTGACGATGAAGTCTAGACGTAATTAATCTGAGAGGCTCATAAAAGCGAGCTAGTGTTTTCTTTTACATTACTTTCGAAGGACACCGAACTGTAGGTACCTATCAGTTTATGTCTCCGATCGACCGAGCGAGACGTTGACAAGCCATTAGCTTCTCTTCTCCCGTGTTGCTGACATTTACGAGGATATATTTTATTTTTATTTTCTACGAGGGGATGGCTTGATGTTCTGGATCAATACCGAAAATAGACATTCCACATCACAGGTCCTTTAGATTGCACAAAAGTTCATGAAATCTACTGCAGCAGATGCAACGTGTTTTTAAGGTCCTACCTGCCCTCCATAAACCGGTGCATCAACTAAATAATATGTGATCTGCTATGTTAACGTTAGGGTCGAAAAACGTCGAAAGACGACCCATATTGTGGCCCCGGTGGTGATGCAAGAAACAAGGACAACCCGAATGTAACAATACTACATTTGTCAAAATTTGATAAGTAGTGAGAACAGAGACATACACGCCGGTCAAACAAAATCATAACCCCCTTTTTCGTTCCGTAGTCGATAAAATGTGTAGCGTGTTGATAGGCACACGCAGGGCTGCTCCAGGACTCCAGGCCGGGGTGGTCTGAGATGACTTCCTGATTCACTGTTTACATCAAAGCTAAAGCTACCTACTTACGTCGTCATTTCACTCAAGGTTTAGGTATTTTAATTTAACACATCGGAGAAGAGATTTTCATGCATCAATAGATATAAGCAGTTTTTACAGGCCGAGTTAGAAATCATCGTCGATAGGAAATCTGGAAAAGTCTAATCATTTTGATAAGCCAGTTTCTCAATAACCTCACAGAATTCAAGTAGCTATCATGTAATCTACCCTGAATCCAGACAGACGGTGTCTGGTGTCACTGTGTGCCTGCATCTCGTTACGTGGACCGATATTAACATCCGCCAGATGTCGCCCGCATACATCAGGCCCAAGCAGCCCAATATCGACAGCCCCTATATTCGCTGACTGGAATCCATTAAAAACTTACGGAAATATCGCCACAAACACGATTTTACTGTGATATCATACCTACATACTTAAATCACTGTGGGGATAGTTGTTCTAATTGGTCAACTTCGGTGGTACTTGCTAGGAACAATTCATTAGACAAATATGACGAATGAAATTGTCTGGTTAGTCCAGCCAGACAAATTTATCTAAAGTAATACAAAATAAAACCGGCCAAGTGCGAGTCAGACTCGCGCACGAAGGGTTCCGTACCATTATCTATATAATTGAAACAAAAAGTAAACTTTAGAAAAAACCGACTTCCACAAACCCTATTTGATTAGATTGAGTTTAATACAAACTGTAACCCCTTATCCCCCCCCCCAGGGGAATTAATTTTGTCAAATCCCATATCAGTGCTACCCCACGCTACTAAGGAACCCCTGTACAAAGTTTCATGGCTCTAGGTCCATCGGTTTAGGCTATGCGTTGCCTGCCCGTCAGCCACGCATTGTATTTGTACCTAGTATTGAGCAGATCTGGTGGCCATATGTGGTCTTCATCAGCAGTTCCGCATCACAATATTATGCTTACCATGTGCATTTGCACGAGTTATTATGAAAAACACAAAAATCACTATAGGTCTAATCGGTCTAATTTTCCAAATCGGTCCATCCGTTTAGGCGCTATCGAGGCACATACATAAAAAAATAAATAAAAAAAAACAAACATCCGGACGAATTGCAAACCTCCTCCTTTGGGAAGTCGGTTAAAAAAACCGCAAAAAAACACGTTAATTGTATGGGAGCCCCCTTTATATTAAATTTATTTTGTTTTTAGTATTTGTTGTTATAGCGGGAACAGAAATACGTCATCTGTGAAAATATCAACTGTCTAGCTACCACGGTTCATGAGATACGGCCTGGTGACAGACAGACGGACGGACGGATATATTGAGATTTTAAGGTACTTTCCCTCCAGGGCCCATTCGTTTGTTCCACCCTGTATATGTGTGATCTGTAACTGTATTTTTCATGAAATACCCAAAAAGTTTTGTTCAAATTATCATCTTATGTCAGAATAACTTTGTAGCTAGTTGAAAAATAACATTTGAATTGATTCAAAGCTTGCCGCGCTTTTAGGGCCTTTAGTACCTACTAAACGCCGCCGTAAGCAGCACTGTCTACAACCTACTCCTACTGGAAAACGTGAGACACCCATCTACAATTTCCGTACAATGAGGTTCACTCACTCATTATGTCAATGTCATGCAGACTGCAAAACATCATTTCAACGCACCAAAGAGTATTTAATTAAAACATCACTGGCAGCCAAACTTGAAGTGGCCAAAAGGAAAAAAATAATTTCTGAGCTCTGAGATTTGTATGAAAACAAAAGTAATTAAAAACTATTAATTTTATAATTATTTTCTAAAAGTTCTACAGTATAAATAGAGACGTCGTAATTCATCAATTAATATTTAAAGTCTTTGTAGAAGTCCGGGGACGACATTGCCATATCATTTAAATTTAGTTTCATTAAAAGAAGGCTTACCTACCAAAACAAAATGGCCTTGGTATAAACTTTTCAAGCGTGTTGTGAAGACGTATCTTGTACCGAGACCACTTTCAATTTGTAATATCTCTCGTATTTCAGTATTTGTGGTTGGTGCGGCAACAGATATACACATTCTGTGAAAATTTCAGCTTTCTAGCTATTACGGTTCGTGCAGGCGGACCCGGTGACAGACGGACGGACGGACGGACGGACGGACGGACGGACAGCGAAGTCTCAGTAATAGGGTCCCGTTTGGCACCCTTCGGGTACGGAACCCTAAAAAAGGACCACCGGAGTTGGGCCATCCTGTATTACTAAATTATTATGACGAAGTAAACTTTTCTTATAAAACCTGTGGGATCCCGAACCGATTAATAATTTCCAGGAGATGCCAAAAATAAAGAAATTAAATCCAGATATAGACTCCTCACATCAGACAGCCATAGCAAAGAATTTGGAGCATTGTCATAATTATTATCTAGCGGAGGTAATGACAAGATTGAGTGGGGCGGGCAGGTCGTGTCCGTCTGTCCTCCAGACACCTCTAGACACCATAGTGACCTTGCAGGGTCGCTCGCTGCACGCCACCGCATCCGACGACCTTAGTGCTTTTGTTGCGCAACCAGCGGGCCTGACTTTTGCGAAAAACCTGAATCATTTGCGGTCGTTCGTAAAAAACATAAATTAAACTCGTATGGGGGTCAGTGGGGACAGGTAAATAGACTGGGCTCTATGGTGGGCATAGCAAAAGCCCATTCTCCATTTGAAAATACATTAAAAAAAAAAATTTCTTTACCCTGTGTTCTATCAAAACAAATATAGGCTTGTGGCCAAGGTAATCCAATAAATCTAGGAACAAGTCTCAAGTTGAAGCATTATGTACATAATGGCTTGACATTTCCAGCAGATTATTTTATAAAGTTTGTGCAAAAAAAGACAGCATTTGATGGCACTTTTACATGACGTCATTCTGTTGTTATTTCATAGAACTCAGGAACAAAAGTTCCGTTTTGACAGTTCATAAAAAGTATCTATTTTGACTTGACAGGCCACAAGCCTATTGGGAGTACCTTTCTTTCGCAGTTAATATATAAGGATGTACTTTTGTTTGTGTCACTGAATACAACGAGTGGCCCTGTGGGCAGCTGAGACCTCTCGAACAGGGGCGACTCATTCTATTCTTGGGGGGAGTGTGAACCTGCCCGGATTTTCTCTCTGCCTGCCGCCGGTCGCCCGCCAATCAATGTAGAAGTTTTTAAATGTTTTTTTTTGTTATGTCAAATATTGACGACCATTCAGCCTAGTGCAGAGACTATATATCCAATTGACTGCGCCTGCGGGGGAATGCGGCTCGCCAAACGTTTGTTGTATTCAACAAACGTTCGCATACGCAACCTATGTACGTCGACGGGCCGCCAGACAGTTTCGCAGCGGCTGAACAATCACAGCTCTCTTACCGCCGCGCCCGTAAATTGGTGAGTTGTGTTTCAAAGGAAAATGTATCTATGAGCTCTCCACTGGATAAGTGCTCCCTGGCCTAGTGCCAGTGATAAATAATGTTCGTCTGACGAATTGACGATCAAGTTAATAGAGAATGAAAAGAAACGTGTTTCTTCGTACGCGAAAAAAATAACGTTACAATACCCCGCTCGCTACCGAACTTTTCACGAAAATAGTTATCTAAGTCTATTTCACTCACTCTCATGGTCTCTACAGATCCTCTTTACTGATCCGTCTCCTACTTCGAGGAGTCCAAACTTGGCATGTTTTGAAAATACATATTTCTTGGATTTTCTCGCTCGAAACTAGAAAATCTACGAGCTAAATATATCTAATATTTACTTATATCACCAAAGAGTTTGCATTCTCCTTTATGTATTACCTAATCTAATAGGTGTTTATTAGGATACCTAAAATGTTAGTTCAGTTACTTACTCAGTTTTATGTGTTACACGTGTTTTGTGATTTTTTATGGGTTCCAGATTCCATGCGTATCACGAGATTCCTCAAACTTTACAACATGATATAAATACAAACCACACTTTCTTCGTGTGTTATATTTATATTATACCTATTCCCTTAACTTTCACTTCAATGTGGATAATAAAGCTATTGTTCTGTATTTTATTGTTACATGATGCATCATGTAAACAAAGATTTGTCAAGGCCACTACCTACCACCTACCTAATACCAGCGTTATAATTACTAATATCACGGAATCGGTTTCCACAATATCTGCGTCTACTGAAGAACCAAGTAAGTACTCGTATAATTATATTATAATCTGTAAACTCGGTCAGTAACTTAAAATTAAACAAAAAATGGTTGGAAAGGTTACAATTCAATTCAATTTGTTTTACAACAACGACGAAACTTTCATGATTGAGATGTTTTATATATTTCCAAATCCTTAACAACAGTAACATCAGCAAAACCAACTAGAGCAGCGCCAGAAAAATCACCATGCCAAGGCGGGAAAAGTATGATAATGGAAAGGGATATTCAAGAAATGATTAAATATTACCTAGAGCAGAGCCACTACCATCAAATAATGGGTGACGGTTATAACAGGTTACAAAAGCTCGTCAACAACACAGCAGAGCAGATTGATGAGTTTGTGCAACG
Source organism: Argyresthia albistria (assembly GCA_963457715.1). Taxonomy (NCBI): domain Eukaryota; kingdom Metazoa; phylum Arthropoda; class Insecta; order Lepidoptera; family Argyresthiidae; genus Argyresthia; species Argyresthia albistria. Next base: position 6,404,987 of record OY735265.1, read on the forward strand.
GTTCCATGAGAAGCCAGAACATTTGAAGCATGTGTTAAAAATGCTAGCGGACTTCAGACTGCACTCTGCAGAGTCATACATGCAGGCTATTGAATATCAGTTCCAGTACCTCCCATATGTGCAGAAATCTTACGAAAATGATCAAGATGAGTTCAACAAACTACTTGATAAATACAAAAAGTTAAATGAGATTTGCCAATGGAAATGTCAAAACGATTCGCAGAGCCATGGCCATCAAAATGAACATGTTTATGATCGTGATGGCTACGACAGGCAAGATCTTTACGGGTATCACAGTGAACATCAATACGCTGATGACTATGGTAAGACCAAAAAACTGCAATAGCCGTAAGTATGAGTATCTATCTACACTTACGTAGATTCTCTAGTAGTATAATACTATAGTATATTGTACAGTCATTATCTGGGTATGCACTATTGATTTAGTGTTTTATCAAGTTTTGCTAATTTCAGAACTACGTCAGCGCAGTGAAACTGTTGAGTCAAACCAAAGTTATTACTGTACTACATTAAAACACCTTAACAATAAAGTTAATGATAGAGTTAGAAACTTGAAGTCGTCAATGGAAAATAAAATACATGCTGAATTGGCACTTACTTCCGAAGAGCTTAATGAAACTTTTAAAAAATTGAAAGAGGAATTAGAAGATAATACTCTAAATAAATTTGGAAGACCCATGTATGAGATTCTTACTCTGGCAGGTTCAATCATTCACTTTAATGAAATTATTGGCTCAGTAAATGTGGGGTCATATATTGATGAAATCCAAAATGTAATATTTGGGGTCCAGAATAATCTAAAGCAACTTCAAAGACGTGTACACTTTGGAATGGAATGCTTAGGCTGTTCTTATCATCAGTTGATAAAGCTAGCTAGTAAAGGTAAGAAAACACTCGCATAATATATCAGTTTACTGAGCGTTTCCAGATATATTTATTCTGTAATATTTTAGGTGCAACCTACAATATGCCTGTGGACAGCAAGGAAAAAGGGGATATGATAGACCTTTTGTTCGATGACATCGCTAAAAAAATAGAGGACCAATTTAGTCAAGAAGTGAAACAGACTATCGAGAACTTAAAAGGGATGATGAACACAAGCTTCGAGGTGTTGCATAAATACACTTATAAAGCGATGCAAGACCACCTAAAGCAATTTACGGCTGAAGAATCTGTATATTTCCAAGATATAAGTGCTTTTTTACAGTCATTTAATAAAATCCACAGTCTAAAACAAAATTATAATTCCCTTTACGAAGACATTGGACACTACGTCTAATGATAAAATACATGTTTTGAGTATGTTATATAGACTCGTAGATAGGTGATGATCACAAGTGCTATGTAACTTTTATTTTTAAAAAGTTTTGGGATTTTGTAAACAAATTAATTTAAACAGTTTTTTTTTTCTTTTTTCTCAGTGTAACGACGATGCTCTATGGTAGCATAGATATAATAATAATAGCGCGTTTAACACCTATGAACTCGTTTATGTAGTCTATTGATTTGTAAGTAATAATTATATGTACTTATTGTACACATGGGTCTACTCCTACTCAGCAATCCACCTATCTCATCCCTATTTGGTTTGCTGGAAGAGATCTCTTATTAGAAATAAGCTCGCCTTCTATGTTTTTTGTTTGTGTGCAATAAAGAAATTATGAGTTATGAATATGAACGTGTTAGTCTTAGAGTGATATAATACAACATGTTTTGAGTTGAGTATGTTACAGGTTTTGTAAACAATGTAATAAAAACTCGATGTTTCTTCTTTTTTTCTCTTTTTTTTCGAAGTGTGACGATGTTCTATAGCAACACAGATATATAAATCCTAGAACCTAGTAGTCCACCGAACGAAGACGAGAAACTGCCGATAGAGGAAATAATTCGTGTCTAAGCGAATTTTGGTATGGTTGTAGGGAATGAGACTTTTAAAACCTTGAAATACGTAAGTTAAAAAAGTCAACCGAAATGATACAAAAATCATACTTTTTGAAATTGACTGAAGATGTTTTCCAAAAGTTGTTTTTCAGTTTTATTTTGTTTTTTATAACATATACTTATTATTTCTGGATTCAGGAAGTATATCAATCTGCTGGTAAAACTTTTTAAAGATGGGAATTTGGGAGGAAACTCGCCAACAACTTCTTAATCGGTTCGCTCGCATTAAGACACTCGCAGGCCAAGTTACCTAGGGTCTAACCTAGGCCAAGTTACCTAGGTCAACTAAAATTATTGTTAAGTTAGCATCATATTACTTTAATTCTAAAATATTTAAATTATCGTTTGATACTTTCATCCTTTATTAACTGTGTTATAATAAATATGTCAGTCAAAATAAAATAATCTTTATCAAGTTTTCTGATTGCCTACATATTGTTGATAATAATTTCTGTCAACCGGAAGACCCAAAATCCCTAAGATAGGTCCCGTGCAACAAAAATTGCTAGTTAAATTCATACAGGCGCCAAGTATTTTTTTAGTTAAGTGCGAATAATTTCACCATGAATCGAATTAGGTAGCTGATTTTTTTTATAGAGACAGAACAAAATGTCAGCCAGCACTTGTAAAGAAAATTGTGCGCGGAAATCATAAAAAAAATATAAAAAAATAAAAACTAAAATTTGCTTTTTTGCTTATATTCTTGTACTTACTTATAATTCATACCCGTTGTGAAGCTTATATAACGCATAATTAAACGTGTTATAATGTGGTTATTAATCCTTGATTTTAATTTTGACTATTAAATAAAATAAAATATTTTTCTCATTTTAGGCACACTCCGAATAGGCATGGTAACTAAGAATAATTGACATAGGCTTTCTTGGGAAATTTGGTTTGTTATTTATTACTAACTCTATCGTCGTACACTATCAACTAAAAATGTCCGCACCCAAGCATTTCTAAAACACTGTGGGATGTGAAAGCAGCTACTTGAAATCACAACACAAATCGATGGCTCGTTAGATATTGATTTGACTTTTTGGGACCACCCGGTCTCACAGACATGTAGGTACGTCACCAGTGGCGGGTTAAGTAAAAAATTGTAGAAATTACGAAAGTTTATATTATCTTATCTTATCTTATTGCTGAATCGGCAACAAAAGGAATGTTCCTCTGTTCTCTACCTATCACGACTGCCTAGAGCCCGCTGATGGACTGACGGACGGGCGGAAAGCGAAGTGTTGGATAGGTACCTATAGGGTCTCACCAGAGACTATATATCCAATTGACTGCGCCTGCGGGGGAATGCGGCTCGCCAAACGTTTGTTGTATTCAACAAACGTTCGCATACGCAACCTATGTACGATGACGGGCCGCCAGACAGTTTCGCAGCGGCTGACCAATCACAGCTCTCTTACCTCGTCCCCGCTGCCCGTAAATTGGTGAGTTGTGTTTCAAAGGAAACTGTATCTATGCGCTCTCCACTGGATAAGTGTATAAGTCCCACCTTTCGGGTACGGAACAGTAAAAATTTACTTGTAGAGTCACGAATTTCCTTTTACCGATCTGGAGGTACGAATTGATAACTTGATCCCATCATACCCGAACATGTTTTTTCATCGAGCGTCAGGGTGAATGCCCGTCTGTCGATGTAGGGGTCTCCGCCTCGGTACTCAATAAATATGAATAGTCTGAATAGGTATTGTGCGCGGGCGCATACAATAGTGTTGCTGCCTCATCGTGAGTTAAGTTAAATTCTTGAGATCGAGGCGTTGACATCAATTTGCAGGATATTCTGTGATTGTGACACGCGACTGAATTTTTCTTTTATCAAATCATCATCTTTGCGCCAAACTACACGGTACTGTCTGTGCCAATTTTAACCGATAGGTACCCATTATACATTGCTTATTAGATAAATTGAGGTAATTTCCCACGGCAGGTTTATTTGTAATACTCCCTTAGAAGGCAAACAATACACACATGTCAATTGCGTTATCTATCTATACTTAGGAAGTTAACTGAAACTGAAGAAAACTGGAAAAAAAGTTAATTGAAAAATCGGAAGACGCATTTACCGAGACAATAAAATAATGCAACCCGCACGTACTAGCCGGTCAGAATATCTGTGCACCTCGCTGGAATGCGGCGCCCCTCCCGCTTCCCCTGTCACCTCTCCGCGCACTCCCCGGTGCGACAGTACGGTTAGCATCTTCGTTGCCGATACACGTCCCGATAATTTTGATATTTTCGCTTTGTTGGTGTTTTGATTTTTATTTATTATTTATTGTTAAGTTTAGACTGTTTACTGTTAAGTTTGGACTGGTTCGGTTGTTATTAAAATTGTTGTAGCTGTTACAAAAGATGCGATTAAGTCAATTACGCCAGTTGACTGGAAAAAAGAAGTGAATCACGTGGAGAGACACTACAGCGAGAATACTGGGAAAAGGATCATCTAGCAGACGACAACATCACACATTTTTTAATATCACTAGGGGAAGACAGTTCGGAGAGTTCAGAAAGTGAGAGTGAGGAAGATACAATGTCAGGCATTGAGTCAATAATTTATAGTGACTGAGTTTAATAATAAATGTTTTTGTAATCAAAATTATTGTTTTTTAATAACAAACCCTTCATCAATGATAAATTGATTTGAATAGGTTAGTAGTTTTTTTTACCTCCACATTTCTCGAAATAACTTTTTTTCACACCGTACCCAGACCGCCGATATGACGTCACGAGGTCAGGTGCACAGATATTGTGACCGGGTAGTATGTATGTATCCATGTATAAAGAGACTAGTTGTGTCACCGCACAGCGAGCGCCTCGTCGTCCGTCACCTCAAGCTTAGAGCCGATCATGCCTGACAAATAGGTACCTAAATAAATGAATTAAGAAAAACAAAAGCGGATCGGTTTTCCCGTAGCCGGGCGTATGTAAGTCAAAAAGTGGCCAAGTGCGAGTCGGACTCGCCCAGGAAGGGTTCCGTAGTAGCAAGTAATTATAAGATATATATGTTTGTGTTGTAACTTTGTTTTTCAGTGTTTGTATAATGACAAAGTTAACTTTGCGGTTATTAATAAAAAAAATATCTTAAAAACTACTTAATAGATTTTGTTTAAACCAATTTTCGTTCAAAGTTTGTATTGAGATACACAGCATTTTTTTTTAGATTTTTCACTCTCTCACTTTAAAATTTAGAGGGCGGGCACAATTTTTACCACTTTGGAAAAAATACACTTTGGATGGGTCTGTCTCTTTAACGATTGACTTTGAGAAAAAATTGCTTTTTATATTCTCAACGTCATTTTCAAAGACCGATCTATTGACACCCCACACACATAGGTTAGATAAAAAAAGATACGCGTGTAGCACCGTACACGTGTTAGAAGTAAAACTTCTGTAGCTAGATCATTAAGTGGTACCTATACTATACACCTATACCTACCTATACTAAAAGAGATTTAAATTTCCAATTTTGAGATCCAATCTCTGCTTCAAGTTACTTTTAAGTTTCAGACGTCCGATTATTTGAAATTATTTTATACTTTACTTTTAATACGTCATGTCATTTATTTCCCACCATTCCTTATCTACAATTTGTCGCGCTCGTGGTGATATACTTAACTCATTCAATAGTGTCACTACTATTTGCATCTCGCTCAGATTATATACCATCTGACGTCACGTCTTTAAGCCGTCTCGCTCAAATGTATGCATTGCTTTGCTTGTTTTAGAAATCCATATCGACCCGTGTGACATTGATGAAACTCTTTTCTTACAAACTGTATGGATCGCATCGCACAGCTGTCAAACATAAGTTCCAGTTCCAACAAAGAGGTTGAACGAAGTAGTTTTTGGTCACGTCACTGGTTTTGTTTATCCCAGCCAGCGGCGGCGGCGGCGGCGGCGCCATCTTGGCCATACCGGAAATCAAGAACTCGTGGAAGAATGCTTAAAATAATTTTTATTTGCTAACGTTTCATCAGGTTTTTCTCTCACTAATTAACATTCTTTATTGTACGAATGTATTATTATCTTATCTGATTAGTTAAAAACCGTATTGAAAATAGTTGCGGTTTTAAAAGTCTTCAGCCGACCCTGACGTCACCGATTCCAATTTTCGTTACATTTCTTAGCCACTCGTGATAGCACCCGGCTAGTAGCAATTGAAAAGCAAATATATGAATAACCCACAGTTGAGAGGTTAAATAAATTTTACCCCCGTGCCCCAAGAAGTTTTACTTCAAAAAAAATTTTTTGGTATCAGTTCATGTATGGGGAAAAATCGTAAAGCGGTTCACAGAATACATCCTATACATACCAAGTTTCAACTGTGTAGCCCTAATAGTTTCGGCATAAAGTTGCTGTGACATACGGACGGACAGACGGACAGACAGACTTGACGAAACTATAAGGGTTCCTTTTTTCTCTACGGAACCTTAAAAAGGGCATTAAAATGCAGCATCACGTCGCGTCGCCGGGGCGGCGGCGGGCGGTGCGGTGCGCGGGGCGGGGGGCGCAGTGCAGGCAGGGTGCATGCACCGTCTGGCGCAGCAAGGGCACAGAGGGCGCCCGCCCGCCGCCGCCGCCGCCGGGACCCGCGCCCCTCACTCTACTCTCCACTGCACACATGTACCTCACCGGTCTTCAATAAAAGTTTAATCAATCGTCTGCGACTGCGATAGTGGTCGATGTACTTAATTTGTCACGTAAAGGTCTGCAATTATATTCTGCAACTTATGGTTCTAGGACATGCAATGCAAGCAATTGACTAGTAGGTATGGAGCCCTCTAGCACTTACTTTACTTACTTACTTTATACTTTATTGCACAGAAAACATAATACAGACACTTAATATTAGAAAAAACATGTACAAAGGCGAGCTTATCTCTAATAAGAGATCTCTTCCAGCACTTGTGTTAAGCACGTACTTTAAATTATAAATACTCGTTGTTTTTACAAACAAAGTAGGTACCTACATGAGTAACTTGGGTTGTGTAGTGTAGGGTATTTATTTATTTATTTATTTTTCTTATTCGGAAAACTTACAGCTTATGATTAATATTTGAATAAAAGGAGAGTGCTTATGTCTAAGCCAATTACAAGTTTTCGCCTATAGTTATACAAATGAATACTTGTTACCTATATATAGGTTCTAGTAACTAAACTAGGGTGCACACTGTTTTAAATATTACTTTAGTTACATTAAAAGAATAAAAATACAATATAAAACGTAAGGTATATGAAAGGTATATCATCTGTTTACCGATGGATTTTCCTTCCTTATCATATTTCGATAAACATAGATCAGGAAAGACGTGCAATGCATTTCGCTTCCCATCAATTTACATTCGGTGAACTCTACCTTAGTAGTATAGTTTGGATTGCAGCCCAGTTGATTGCGTTGCAGACCGTATATCCGTAGATGTAGAAGAAGAAACTCTCACCTTACAAAGAAGGTTCCTGAGTTGCAAAGTAGGTAAGTTTCCTAAGGAATTTAAATCAACTAGGTAAATAGCTCATGGACATGTGCATTCTCCCCATCCTTACCTACGGAGCCCAGACTTGGTCTTTGACTGACGCGCAAAGGTTCAGACTCGGGGTTTGTCAGAGAAACATGGAGCGCAGCATTCTCGGTGTTCGGCTTTTAGACCGGATCCGGAATTCCGAGCTGCGCTCCCGGACAAAGATTTATAGATAGCTCAGAAGGCTGCACTATTAAAGTGGGACTGGGCCGGTCACGTTGCTCGAATGCTGCCAAATCGTTGGGCTAAGAGAACCACAGACTGGCTCCCAGTAAATGCAAAGAGAAAGCGTGGCCGACCCAGGAAGAGATGGAGTGATGAGTTGGGTCTATGGGATAAAGAGTGGAAGGAGACCGCTCAGGAGCGAATGGAGTGGAAGAGGGGGAGAGAGGCCTTTGCCCAGCAGTGGGATATTGCAGGCTCATAATAAATAATAATAAAGGTAAATAGTTAATAAAAGTATCCTATTCAATATGAGAAGCTAGAATCAATTGGACGGGGATTCTGCTGTTCATTGTCCCTGATTTCCATGATAAGTACCTTTAGTCACAGATGAATAAAGAGTGTTTATCTTGGTGTGGGACAAGAGGCAATTAAGTAAATGCCTATGCCTATGTATTAAATGAATAATTACGTGTTTTCTCTATGCATTAGAGCAATAAAAGTCGCGTTGAACACGACGCGAGATCGAGTATCGGGGCATCATCGGGGCACTGACATGTTGCACAAAGGTGCAAATATGGCAGACTTTATTAAATATTTAACATTTGCCATGTGGCTGGGGTACAATAACTTTGTTGAACAAAGGCATGTGAAGGGTGACCGCGACCCTGAAACCACCTGACGCGGTTTAATGACATGGAAGATTCAAAAGATATTTTATTTAGACCCGTTTTTGTGCAGACGCTTCCTTTGCACCACATATGCATATTTATGACTACACTTATAGGTACAGGACTTACTTTATTTATGAGCAAAAGCGTCAATTTTGCTTTATTTTGGGGTTCCGTTCCGTACCTTAAAAGGGGAACCCTTATTATATTAATAACTCCTTACTCGTATCCGGGTAAAGGCCTGTACGCCCCGGTGGGGACATTAATGGGCTACATTTACTATCATATTCATTTATTATTCGTCCGTTCGTCTTTGTCCGTTTGTGTAAGATTGTTGGATTTGCTTAGTACTCGCAAGGGACTCAAATCCAAAAAGGTAGGTACTTGCCGTTGACATAGAATCATGAAAGGGGTTTGGGTAACCTACTATGGTATGGAACATTGGCGTATTTTTTTTTTAATTCGCGGCCACCGATATCTTTATCATTATTTGGTAGCATTATAATAATGTATTATATTTAAAGAGGAAGCATTGCTGTAAAACATTTCGAAGCTGAGATAATAGAGCTTCAAGTAACACTTTTTGTACTGAAAAATCTTTAAAGTAAGATATCTCAGCCCCGAAATCATTTAGCAATAGATTAGCTTATTTTTAATTACTCTTTCAAAATTCATAACTTTCATGAGTGTTCGCCAATACTCGAAATCGACCAAACTCTATGGAAACGTCAAAACGACGCCAACATTACCCAATGCCATTTGACACGACTTGTAGCAAGGTATGTCATGCATGGTATAAGTAAAGGGAAAATCCGACAACCGTTTTGAGTTTCCTAACAAAATCAATGCGATGTGTGCGGAACCCCCGGTGCGCGAGTCGGACTCGTCCAATCCAAGCAGGTTTCCTAGGCCTTCAACTCAAAGATAAAATAAATTATGAGTACAGTCTAAAATAGCTGGACTAAACAAGCACTTAAACGCTTCTCAGTAACTTCCTGAAAATTCTTGGAAATCGGTAAGTAAAATATAGGTTTGAAGTGGGGTAACCAGAACTTCTGATATCTTACCCTCGCATTAATCTGTGCCCTCGCCTAACTGTGCTGAAGGCTGAGTTATTCAAAATTATCCGTAAGCTATTTTGTAAACATGAAATTGTGGTTCAAATTATAGATAAGTATATTTTTGTTAGACGACAACTTGAGGTGCTTAAAAGTTTTGTAGAACCTTCGATTAAGCTCTTTATTAATCTGTGGATTAGGTAAGATTTGGCCCAAATAATACCTTTGCCCTTAAACGAGATTATTGTTAAATATAATATTTATTCGTAGTTCGGGTAGCAGTATGTTTGAGGAAATTTCATTTCGCACAGACGACCGAAAACGGGGCGGCTCGGCGGCGGCGCGCGGGGCGGCAGAATCTGCGAGCGACACAGCCAGACGGCCAGACAGCCTCTTTCAAACGGTGCTAACTTAAGTGCCTGTACAATTTTATTATACATTGTAGGTATAATACAATGGTTTTGTAGGATTTTTGTTAAGACTTTTAGAGGATTTCTGTATTATCTATCACTACAATCGCGCTAAAATTGAGTAAACTTTGACAACCCCGTGTAAAGGCCAATGGATAATTTTGTTTGGAGAAAATGGTCATTTTTTTCGCGTGCGGACCAAACCTTGTTTTTCTAGTGCGGAATACTGTAACGAACAAAACTTAGCATGCCATGTATACCTCTACACTCAGTCCGGATTGACCTAGAGGAGCTCAAAGTTGGTACCTTTATTAGGTTTTTGAGATACATGTACTTTATTGGTCTATAGCATAATCATGGCTCAGCTTGGCTCGGTGATCCGGATCGATCGTTGAGGTTAAGCAACACCAAGTGTGCGCGATTTTTGAATTGGTCAAGTAAATCGACGCTCCTGTGCTGCGGAGGTCATGTTAAACCGTCGTCGGTCCCTGCTGTGTGACCTGCGCTGGTGTGGACGCCTCTCACGCATGCCCGACGAGAGGCTGGCTAAGCGCGTCTTGTATGCGGAGCTCCGGGAAGGCAAGCGCAAGCAAGGTGGCCAGTTTCTAGAGGCATATGTAGCGCTGCGACAAAGACCCGGAGCCTGAGCTCCTCTAGCTCAGCACGGACTGAGTGTATTTGTAATTGTCATACTAAGTTTTATTCGTTACATTATTCTGCAGTATAAAACAAGGTTTGGTTGCAGGCCGCGCGAAAAAAAAAGAAAACATCGGCGACGACGATGTCATGCGATGTCGCGCGATGTCGCCCGATGTCTGTGGGGACACAAGTCGCTCAACATTTGTCCCCTAGTGAGTACGAGCCTTTTAATTTGTCAGTAGGTAGACGTTGAATTCAAGGTAGGTACCTATATCAAGGTTGCATGCATAGCGGTTTACATATTAGGGCGGGGATAATTTTAAACAATTACATATCTGTGTGGCGATGTTTTATTTTAATTCCAGTCAAGTCTAAATAACCAGCTACCTGAATACCTCAGGGTCCCGGCCGCGGCATCGAAGCCCGACTGCACATGAGTACAATCTGAGTGCAATGCACCCGCGCCCTTTATGCACTCTCGGGTAACGTGTCCGTTGACGCCGGCTGCCCGAATTGCATTCTGCACTGTTGCATTATGCACTGTATACTTTACAGTGTTAACGGAACTCAAAATCGATTGATATTCAAAAATAATTTTATGTGACTCACGAGAAGTTCATTTACACACGCATTAATATATGGAGGTACCTAGCTACTTGTTAAAGATGTCTTGGATATTAGTAGTAACCTACGCGTTAGGGGTTAAAACTTCATGGGCGTGAACTGTCAAAACGGGCCGTTTATTTTGTGAAGACTTTAGTTCCAATTTCAGACTCTGAATCAAAATGCAGTTGTACCGTGAAAAAATAAGTTGAGTCCTTTAAATTTCTTTGTTGTCATTATTTTAAATACACGTAAAGAAGTTGAAGTGAGTTAGAGAAAGTTTGTCATGATTTTGTAATAACAACTATTTCATATTTTTAAGATGTTTATAAACACTAAGATTCAATGAAAGATATGTCTTGTTTGATATTACTGCTGTGGTAGAAAGTTGCAAAATCAGCCCGACGTCCTATTTATTGTTCTCCGATCTCCATTGTAAGTTGTTTCGGCCTATGACCTTATGAGACTATACCGATTAAACAAGAATGTTTGTCTTTGACCAAATAAAGTGCCTGAAACTGTAATAACTTTCTCTATGGTTATCTGTAGAGATAATGACATAGATGTAAATAATAAACGAGAAAAAAGTGGTGTTTCTTATTTGCCATGGCACTGGAACCTGCAAAAAAGATACTAGCGAAAGTGGACGAGATGAACCAGCGGACCTTTGAGTGGTTATGGTTATTTAATCCAACTATATATTACGCGTAATCTATAGTCGGATTAGCGATTAGCCCAATCACAAACAAAGTATTCGATAAAATACTATCGAAAGGCAAAATGTCAGTGATAGGTACTTATTCTTTAGGAGATAACATAATATAATTTCCTGCGTTCTCGAAAACGTATTACGCGCGGTCATCCGTTCGTAATCGAGGCGATCGAAGAATCGTGTTACTTCAGTGACGTCACAAAAGTAAAAGAAAGTAAAAGTATTTATTCAAGGAAAAATGGTAGGTACACTTAAAAATGGTGGTTGACTGCTGCCATAACTAGGATAATAATATAACCTGTATTTATGGCTCGCAGGCCCGTACCTCGTCCGAGGCGTTTGTGGTAAGATTTGAATATTGAGACGGACAAACTACAAGCTGTCTTATTTATTATACTAGATTAGCCAGACGGTTAATTAATTGCCCCTTCTTCCGGGAAGAAAGTGTGAGCATATACCTACCTATATGTTTGTACGTATGATTGACATCATCCTCTGTGCAAGCGAGAGATTAATCTCACTGTTTTACTGCCCAAATTATACACTTCAAAATCAACGAAATTGTTCCCACATAACTTATGTCACATTATACTTCACACATACATAACACGTTGCTGTTCATCAATGAGCTTGCGGGCGGTGCGCATGCGCGGCAGCAAGGTCGATGCGGCTCCGACTGACGTCACATGTCTAGGATGCGCCATCCTACCTGGAATCGTCTGCCTGTAATAAATTCGTTGTAATAAATGTCTGTAGGAAACACCTGTTTCGTGGTTCGCGTTTCGCAGAAACCAAACAACGTTCTGCTTGTGTAACATGCTACAAGTTTTGTCCTTACCTATAATATAGATGGTTTGCCTGTTGACGTTTTAGTTCCTCCTCTTATGCTCCCTCCATCTTCTGCTTCCGTGCTCCACATCATCTTCCGGGCAACCCCAATGAATCTCCTGCTACACATGTCCCGGATGTAGGTAGTAAACCTACCTAATTCTCCATAGATTCCGGTTATTGTGAAAATTGCAATGAGTAAAGGCCCAGGGTACGAGGCGGGGACATGAAGGGCTACATTTATTTATTTATTTATTTATATATTTCAGTAGTCATATAAGTAAAAGTATCTCCCTTAAGTTGTGATATGTTCCCCACTGGAGGTATTTTCCAGATTCTAGTGATATCTTCATAAATGCTGTATTTATCGCAAACTGTCAATGAATTCAATTGAGTGCTATAAATCGCGGTGCATTGACCTGTTCAATCGGCAAGCCTCGGCAAGCACTTGTCGTCGCTGCGATGCCTGCGAGTGTTTTAATAAAAATACTTATTTACAGTGTATTATCAAGTATTAAGTACTTACTACTCACGTCATTTATGTGGCTTTAATGCATTTTTTTTTAAATTGTTAGTGCCATGCCACCAGACATGTTGTCAGTATTGGAAAGGCCTGAAAGTTATGTATTGTATGACCCTATAAATTAAATTAAATTAAATTAAATTAAATTAAATTAAATATCGTTTATTTCAGGCTTCTGAGGCCCATACATTAAATTAAATTACATCAAATAGAATTATAAAATAGGTTAGGTCAACATTAAAATAAGAATTAAATTACATTATACTATAGGTATGACTTCTAAACTATATAAGAAAAGTTAGATAACTAAAGGAATTCACTAAGCAAGATCAGATTACGACGACGGTAGGTATCCTGATTCTGAATATTCAAAGAGTAAATGAAACCAATCCCCACATCCTTTACAATGTTTAAACAAACCCTAAACATACAAGATACGAGAGATGATGTTATGTAAAGCCACCACATAAAAGACTCAAGTAAAGCCGAACGAACACAGAGAGCGAACGTCTCTTATTAGTACCTATCCTACCTAGAACGTTTGTAGAGTGCACGCACACTAGCGCAACGCAGGCGGGTGGAATTTCGGCGGCCTTCCTGAAAAGCCTTCATGTGACGCGACAGCCCGTCTAGACGTCTACGAGGCACTATGGAGCTCGCTCGAGGATATCTCGACTCGATCTCGATGATGGATCGGTTGCGGTTTATCTTAAAGTATGAAGGAACGGTTGTCTTTATCAAAGGGGTCATATGAAAATACTAAGTAATACCTATTTATTTTCAGTAAATACTTACACCTTCTTAGCCAGGTGTAAGTAAATATTATCTTTTAGATTTTGTAACAGAAAGGTGTAGTCAAGTCATACTTTAATTAAGGGATTGTTAGGAACGTCAGTATGAGCAACTTTCTCTATGAAACCGATTTGATCTGATCAACTTAATTTTCTGCTTCTGATCAGCTGACCGCCTGGGCCAAAATGTATGGAGGAATTAAAAATAAAGTTGCTCCGATCAAATCAGTGTCATAGTAAAAGTCTATTCAGTAAATGATGTCCTTGACGACTCCTAAAATGAAACTACCTTCCTCTTACTGTTACACGCTTGTATACTGCTGCTGATCTTGCAATGAATGAAGATGAAACAATCTTCATTCATCCATAGTGGACTTTTTCATACTAGGTACCTACTTACTTACAGATAATGCCGCTCAGTAACAAGCAGTAACTCTTCCTGCTGTAAGCATTCCTAGTAACAAGACGCATAAAATATACGATTTTATTACACTCGCATTACCAGGAAATACCGTCAATAACCATGACGGGCGTTTACGTCAATCGGCCAGACTACGTACCGTTCTAATAATCTCGTCTCGCGCCGCTGTTTACTCTCGATCGAGCCGGCCCGTCACGTTCGCAGACAGACCGCGATCCGATAGTGACGCATCAATAAAATGGTGCCGAGACAAGGTCGGCGGAGGGCGCGCGCCTAGTTCCCGCCGCCGCCGCCGCCGCCTCCTCCGCCGCAAACAATGGCAGACAGCGGTCGCGGGCGGGGCAGCACGCACGCGTGACTCAACACAAACCGCTCCGGCCCCGGCGTCGTCGGCGGAGGTAGAGGTCCGGCCGGCCCACGGGAGAGTGATGAGGAAGGGAACGCAGAAGCAATGGATTCTGACTGTTGTTTAGAAATTCCGATGGATCTGATATTGCCGGGGACAGGTGCAGTTGATAGGGATGGGTGCTGGACGCGGTTCCATAGGAATTCATAGACATTAATCAAAATCTGTTGCCTGCCTGCGTTGCGTGTCTGTCAGTGCCCGTCTAGCTATAGACGCCAGCCGAGCGGACAAAGTACCTACGAGGAAAAATCACATACCCCCAGATAACATAGACAACAAGCTCTTACATACATTGCTTCTGGCCCCACACTAGGATGCCTTGTATCGTGGGAACCAGAAACAGGATAGACACATATATAAGACCTGGGGGTGTTTACCCAGCCGAGTTTCGAACCCGGGAGCTGTTGCTTGGGAGGCCTCAAACCGCAACATCACAAAGATCGTAGAAGTACAGTATCTGTAGTTCCGTTGTCCACCCCCTGTCTGTCCGCCACCTGTGGACCATTGTTTTGGCACGTCGGGTCTCGTCTCGCTCTCTCTCTCTCCCGCCAAGTCAAACGCCGAGTATCATACTCGGCCATGTCGGTCGGTGGCATGATTCTCGCGCCTTCAATATACGGATATCGAGACTTATATTGACAGATTCCCATACAAAATCACTCGATATAGGTCTTGATATCCGTATATCGAAGGCGCGAGAATCATGGCACTGGTCCCGCCCCGACGATGACGTGCCAAAAAAATGGGTACTTATATTTAGTGTACAACTTCTTCATGAGATGGTTCATCTATACAGATTACAAAGTACGCAAGTGAGTCGGGATTGTCAAAAGAGTCCAAACTGAAATGACGCGCCCCACAACAGTGATAAACACAAAGCTTAGCGCAGGCTGAAGGAGTGGGGCGCGTCTTTTCAGTTTGGAAAAGCTCTACCTAAATATAACCCTGTAACATCATTACTCAGCGTCAAATATATCGCTCCTTTTTGAAATTTTACTTTGAAATAAATTGTTCTTGTTGGGTATCCCTTAGAGGTCATTTTTAGTTGTCATTGTCATGGAGAAGGTAATGATCACACCTTCCTAATGACAATGACAACTAACAATGACCTCTAAGGGGTACCCAACAAGAACAATTTCTTTCTGAGTAGAATTTCAAAAAGGTGTGATATTTTTGTCGCTGAGTATATGTCTCATTTAGGACAATTTGACGTAGTACTTATTGTAACCTCTAGGGTAAACATACCCCTTTTTGGCCAGTTTACGTAAATATTGAATCCCACGAAAAAAAATTACATGTAAAAAATGTTGCCAAGAAGAGACAAAAACTTATCAGATCTCATGTAGAGCCAAGCTTCTAACTCTACACGCGCTAACTCTACAAGCCCAAACTTCACAAACTCTCCACCTTACTCAAAATGCAATTTCCAACTTACGCCCATGCGACGGTAGTGACGGGCGAGCCACATATTTTGAGTAAGGTTGAGAGTTTGTGAACCCTGCAAAAAAATTACGGCGATTTATAGTAGGTGAAACTCAAGTGATTATCAGAGAGAATCTGCCCAAAATATGCCTCTACAAACAGCTCAAGCAGTCTACTAATAAAAGTCGGAAAATATTTTTGGTTCTCCCATAGCAACTTGAAATCAGCTGATCGGGGCAATGTACTGCTGGGGTACGTATTGTTTTTTTTTCATTTGCGACTATATTTTTCCTTGGGAAAGTTGTTCATAATGATGGGGTACTATCATTCCCCAAAATATGGTCAGCTAATTAAATGTTACCCAGTTTAATAAACATTTTCTAAAAAAACTTCTTTGCTTTTTTTATCGATTTTTTAATATGAACTTTCTCTTGAGACATCCAGTACTACCTACCTACTAGGTACCACTTGAGACTTTGAAACCCATTCAAGCAGCTTTCGAGTAACCTTAAGATACGAAGGCCCTTCCACATACCTATTACAGGTGTTATATGCAGTCAACACCCTGTGTTGCGGAATAAGATTTTACTACAGTTTGTTATAATCTGTTTGTGTGTTTGTTTGTTTAATTATTATTTTAATCATTGTAGTAATTTTAATCATTGTAATTATTTTAATATATTGTATAGTATTTTGACTTTTTATATTGGACGTTGTCTGGAAATAAACAATTATTATTATTATAGAGGCATAGGCACAATTTTATTGAATAAGACGGAAACTGCTTTATTGGTCCAACTCCATCACACAAAAGTTGGTGACAAGACAACCTATAGTACCTAGATCATCGCCAGACCTATAGTACCTAGATCATCGCCAGACCTATAGTACCTAGATCATCGCCAGACCTATAGTACCTAGATCATCGCCAGACCTATAGTACCTAGATCATCGCCAGACCTATAGTACCTAGATCATCGCCAGACCTATAGTACCTAGATCATCGCCAGACCTATAGTACCTAGATCATCGCCAGACCTATAGTACCTAGATCATCGCCTGACCTATAGTACCTAGATCATCGCCAGACCTATAGTACCTAGATCATCGCCAGACCTATAGTACCTAGATCATCGCCAGACCTATAGTACCTAGATCATCGCCAGACCTATAGTACCTAGAACATCGCCAGACCTATAGTACCTAGATCATCGCCAGACCTATAGTACCTAGATCATCGCCAGACCTATAGTACCTAGATCATCGCCAGACCTATAGTACCTAGAACATCGCCAGACCTATAGTACCTAGATCATCGCCAGACCTATAGTACCTAGATCATCGCCAGACCTATAGTACCTAGATCATCGCCAGACCTATAGTACCTAGATCATCGCCAGACCTATAGTACCTAGATCATCGCCAGACCTATAGTACCTAGATCATCGCCAGACCTATAGTACCTAGATCATCGCCAGACCTATAGTACCTAGATCATCGCCAGACCTAATAGTACCTAGATCATCGCCAGACCTATAGTACCTAGATCATCGCCAGACCTATAGTACCTAGATCATCGCCAGACCTATAGTACCTAGATCATCGCCAGACCTAATAGTACCTAGATCATCGCCAGACCTATAGTACCTAGATCATCGCCAGACCTATAGTACCTAGATCATCGCCAGACCTATAGTACCTAGATCATCGCCAGACCTGTACCTAGATCATCGCCAGACCTATAGTACCTAGATCATCGCCAGACCTATAGTACCTAGATCATCGCCAGACCTATAGTACCTAGATCATCGCCAGACCTGTACCTAGATCATCGCCAGACCTATAGTACCTAGATCATCGCCAGACCTATAGTACCTAGATCATCGCCAGACCTATAGTACCTAGATCATCGCCAGACCTATAGTACCTAGATCATCGCCAGACCTGTACCTAGATCATCGCCAGACCTATAGTACCTAGATCATCGCCAGACCTATAGTACCTAGATCATCGCCAGACCTATAGTACCTAGATCATCGCCAGACCTGTACCTAGATCATCGCCAGACCTATAGTACCTAGATCATCGCCAGACCTATAGTACCTAGATCATCGCCAGACCTATAGTACCTAGATCATCGCCAGACCTATAGTACCTAGATCATCGCCAGACCTATAGTACCTAGATCATCGCCAGACCTATAGTACCTAGATCATCGCCAGACCTATAGTACCTAGATCATCGCCAGACCTATAGTACCTAGATCATCGCCAGACCTATAGTACCTAGATCATCGCCAGACCTATAGTACCTAGATCATCGCCAGACCTATAGTACCTAGATCATCGCCAGACCTATAGTACCTAGATCATCGCCAGACCTATAGTACCTAGATCATCGCCAGACCTATAGTACCTAGATCATCGCCAGACCTATAGTACCTAGATCATCGTCAGACCTATAGTACCTAGATCATCGCCAGACCTATAGTACCTAGATCATCGCCAGACCTATAGTACCTAGATCATCGCCAGACCTATAGTACCTAGATCATCGCCAGACCTGTACCTAGATCATCGCCAGACCTATAGTACCTAGATCATCGCCAGACCTGTACCTAGATCATCGCCAGACCTATAGTACCTAGATCATCGCCAGACCTATAGTACCTAGATCATCGCCAGACCTATAGTACCTAGATCATCGCCAGACCTGTACCTAGATCATCGCCAGACCTAAGTACCTAGATCATCGCCAGACCTATAGTACCTAGATCATCGCCAGACCTATAGTACCTAGATCATCGCCAGACCTATAGTACCTAGATCATCGTCAGACCTATAGTACCTAGATCATCGCCAGACCTGTACCTAGATCATCGCCAGACCTATAGTACCTAGATCATCGCCAGACCTATAGTACCTAGATCATCGCCAGACCTGTACCTAGATCATCGCCAGACCTATAGTACCTAGATCATCGCCAGACCTATAGTACCTAGATCATCGCCAGATCTATAGTACCTAGATCATCGCCAGACCTATAGTACCTAGATCATCGCCAGACCTATAGTACCTAGATCATCGCCAGACCTATAGTACCTAGATCATCGCCAGACCTATAGTACCTAGATCATCGCCAGACCTATTGGACAGACATAAAATTAAAATTAAATTTATTTAAAAAATGAAAATAAAATTTAGCCCTTACGTAGGAAGTACGGGCCTGAGTACCTAACCTATACCTACCTACCATTAGCTTATAAAATATTTAGGAAATGATGTTAATAGATAACTGTAATTACAGCGAACGTAGACTACGGTTAACTGAAAGCTTGATGACTCCACTTACCTACATAAAACGATTGCATCATTTTGGCCGTGTCAGACAGACCAGACACAGATTAGATAAAAATAGATTATTCACGCCAGCCTATCGCCGTGTTAGTGTTACGGGCGTTAATAAAACCGTCTGTCTATACATATTTTTTGGTCACCATCACGGTGAAACTTGATACCTATGATAGATAAGACATGATTTGATAGTGAGGAGCTTTGAAGAGTACCTGCCATAAGAGTATGATGTTTATGTTTTATGCTATTCATTAGTTCTGGAATATCGAAATGGCGCAAGTGGGTACCGGTATTTATAAAATATAAAAACGAAAGGATTTTTTTTGTTTATTTGTTTAATAGTCATCAATAAAATACAAGAAACTTAATATTAAAGTCCCACAAAACTGTCTATGCACAGTTTGTCTGTGGGATCTGAAATGTGATGATCAGTTCTGAGCTGAGCAAAGTCATTTATCGTCATTTGCGATGCCAAATATTCGCCAGGCCATATTGCCAACTGTCTATTTGATCTGGAATCGAATCGCAAAGTGTTTTGTATAATTATCAATTTACACACGTCCTTGCATACCTACCTATCGGATATACATACATTCATAATAACATAATACACTGTATGTATGTAGCGAACAGTGAATGACCTCGTGTAATTTCGAAATAGATTGCCATGACTATCAGTCAGTCTACTCACTGTCTGTCGCGGGCTTACAGCATAACATGTTTACGCAACTACAGACCTACCCAGATTCCTCTTTTCAACTCTTTTGTGATACAATAATAAGATAGATACCTAACCAACATAGGTGAAGTAGACTCTAGTTTGTCAAGCCACCTGTTTCCTGTTTTTTTTTATCATAATTTACCTCTATCTATGGCTATTGTGTAAATATACGAGTAGGTATATATATACATGTGCTTGACCTAGTTGTTGGGCAGGTTACGTAGCTAAGTAGGCACTCAGTTCTCTTATCACAGTTACTGAAGTCTTTTATCGGTGTACCTCTACCTACCTATCTACCTATATTATAAATACTCGTAAATCGCATATGGTCGCAAGTTCGCAACTCCTCACAAATGTTCCTGAAACCTGGGCCGTAGTGGCCTCTATTGGTTCCCGTGTGCATGTCTGTCGTCTTATTCAACCAGTTTAGAACTGTTAGTCATATCTCGGAATTTCATAATATGTAGGTACCCACACTTATTCGTAGACATAACGACCCCGTGCGTGACATTTCACAAAAAGACTTCCTTCTTTTGTTAACGAGCCAATTATTCAATTTGGCTGCGACATGCAAGTCGTTTGTTTCGTAATTGCGCAATTTGTCTTAGCTCCTAACAAATTTGGAAGTTCTGAGTAAACAACCGTGAAGTTAGTAGGTACGCAGAGGTCATAAAACTTAACCTGGCTTTTGATGAAAAAACTTCAGACCTACCCACAACATTATAATATCTGTGCCACAACACATAAGGTAGTAAGTACATACACCTATACCTATAATGCTTTATGATAATTTATAGATTTTTTTAAGTGCCTCTTAAAGCGAATTTTACCAACGAAGAGTTTACTCGAGAGTATCTTCTATACTTTTTCATAAAATGAGCTCATTTTGAAATGTCATTGTCATTACAAATTATCCCCGGGATAGTCATTTTCGCATAACTTTTTGTTGGTAAAATCCAGCCTAAGTAGATAAAATAACGGTCACACGGATAGTTAGGAATACCAAATACACAGTAAATTAAAAGACAAGGGATCCTTATATATAGTGCTAAATACCAAATTTTGTATGGCGTAAATGCCGATTAGTCATTAGAAATATAAAATAGTTTAAGTGCAGCTAAGAACTAGCAAGCAGGATAGCGGGATCTATAAACAACTAGGTTAGGTAGTATGTTTAGAATAATTAGGTTTTGCAGATTCTGCAATAATTTACATAATTGTGATACACAGCGGGGCAAACGAAATATATCAATAAAAGTTGTTTATTGTGATATGTGTAGGTATATGTTTATATGTGACATGTGTAGGTATATATATTATTCTGAGGCTATTGCGATACTCATAATTTTACCGTATATTGTAATCGATTTTACGCAATAGGTAAAGGCATGGGCATTTAGGTGACTTAAATAACTTTAGCATTAAAAATCCCCCGCATAAAACCAAGCTTCCAATTTCATCACCAGGTCTCATCACCAGGTGAAATTAAAAGGTCTCATCACAACGATTCTAATGAACCTGATCTCGATGGGTTTACTAGTAAGCATCCCAGGGTTCCAGCTCCCACCTTCGAGATTCGCACTCCATCATCAGATCAGCTCGATAGTACCATATTCTCAAAGGTCTTGTCACTACGAGTCTTATAGTACCTAGATCATCGCCAGACCTATAGTACCTAGATCATCGCCAGACCTATAGTACCTAGATCATCGCCAGACCTATAGTACCTAGATCATCGCCAGACCTATAGTACCTAGATCATCGCCAGACCTATAGTACCTAGATCATCGCCTGACCTATAGTACCTAGATCATCGCCAGACCTATAGTACCTAGATCATCGCCAGACCTATAGTACCTAGATCATCGCCAGACCTATAGTACCTAGATCATCGCCAGACCTATAGTACCTAGAACATCGCCAGACCTATAGTACCTAGATCATCGCCAGACCTATAGTACCTAGATCATCGCCAGACCTATAGTACCTAGATCATCGCCAGACCTATAGTACCTAGAACATCGCCAGACCTATAGTACCTAGATCATCGCCAGACCTATAGTACCTAGATCATCGCCAGACCTATAGTACCTAGATCATCGCCAGACCTATAGTACCTAGATCATCGCCAGACCTATAGTACCTAGATCATCGCCAGACCTATAGTACCTAGATCATCGCCAGACCTATAGTACCTAGATCATCGCCAGACCTATAGTACCTAGATCATCGCCAGACCTAATAGTACCTAGATCATCGCCAGACCTATAGTACCTAGATCATCGCCAGACCTATAGTACCTAGATCATCGCCAGACCTATAGTACCTAGATCATCGCCAGACCTAATAGTACCTAGATCATCGCCAGACCTATAGTACCTAGATCATCGCCAGACCTATAGTACCTAGATCATCGCCAGACCTATAGTACCTAGATCATCGCCAGACCTGTACCTAGATCATCGCCAGACCTATAGTACCTAGATCATCGCCAGACCTATAGTACCTAGATCATCGCCAGACCTATAGTACCTAGATCATCGCCAGACCTGTACCTAGATCATCGCCAGACCTATAGTACCTAGATCATCGCCAGACCTATAGTACCTAGATCATCGCCAGACCTATAGTACCTAGATCATCGCCAGACCTATAGTACCTAGATCATCGCCAGACCTGTACCTAGATCATCGCCAGACCTATAGTACCTAGATCATCGCCAGACCTATAGTACCTAGATCATCACCAGACCTATAGTACCTAGATCATCGCCAGACCTGTACCTAGATCATCGCCAGACCTATAGTACCTAGATCATCGCCAGACCTATAGTACCTAGATCATCGCCAGACCTATAGTACCTAGATCATCGCCAGACCTATAGTACCTAGATCATCGCCAGACCTATAGTACCTAGATCATCGCCAGACCTATAGTACCTAGATCATCGCCAGACCTATAGTACCTAGATCATCGCCAGACCTATAGTACCTAGATCATCGCCAGACCTATAGTACCTAGATCATCGCCAGACCTATAGTACCTAGATCATCGCCAGACCTATAGTACCTAGATCATCGCCAGACCTATAGTACCTAGATCATCGCCAGACCTATAGTACCTAGATCATCGCCAGACCTATAGTACCTAGATCATCGCCAGACCTATAGTACCTAGATCATCGCCAGACCTATAGTACCTAGATCATCGCCAGACCTATAGTACCTAGATCATCGCCAGACCTATAGTACCTAGATCATCGTCAGACCTATAGTACCTAGATCATCGCCAGACCTATAGTACCTAGATCATCGCCAGACCTATAGTACCTAGATCATCGCCAGACCTATAGTACCTAGATCATCGCCAGACCTGTACCTAGATCATCGCCAGACCTATAGTACCTAGATCATCGCCAGACCTGTACCTAGATCATCGCCAGACCTATAGTACCTAGATCATCGCCAGACCTATAGTACCTAGATCATCGCCAGACCTATAGTACCTAGATCATCGCCAGACCTGTACCTAGATCATCGCCAGACCTAAGTACCTAGATCATCGCCAGACCTATAGTACCTAGATCATCGCCAGACCTATAGTACCTAGATCATCGCCAGACCTATAGTACCTAGATCATCGTCAGACCTATAGTACCTAGATCATCGCCAGACCTGTACCTAGATCATCGCCAGACCTATAGTACCTAGATCATCGCCAGACCTATAGTACCTAGATCATCGCCAGACCTGTACCTAGATCATCGCCAGACCTATAGTACCTAGATCATCGCCAGACCTATAGTACCTAGATCATCGCCAGATCTATAGTACCTAGATCATCGCCAGACCTATAGTACCTAGATCATCGCCAGACCTATAGTACCTAGATCATCGCCAGACCTATAGTACCTAGATCATCGCCAGACCTATAGTACCTAGATCATCGCCAGACCTATTGGACAGACATAAAATTAAAATTAAATTTATTTAAAAAATGAAAATAAAATTTAGCCCTTACGTAGGAAGTACGGGCCTGAGTACCTAACCTATACCTACCTACCATTAGCTTATAAAATATTTAGGAAATGATGTTAATAGATAACTGTAATTACAGCGAACGTAGACTACGGTTAACTGAAAGCTTGATGACTCCACTTACCTACATAAAACGATTGCATCATTTTGGCCGTGTCAGACAGACCAGACACAGATTAGATAAAAATAGATTATTCACGCCAGCCTATCGCCGTGTTAGTGTTACGGGCGTTAATAAAACCGTCTGTCTATACATATTTTTTGGTCACCATCACGGTGAAACTTGATACCTATG
Organism: Argyresthia albistria; assembly: GCA_963457715.1. Lineage (NCBI taxonomy): Eukaryota > Metazoa > Arthropoda > Insecta > Lepidoptera > Argyresthiidae > Argyresthia > Argyresthia albistria. Next base: position 6,429,532 of record OY735265.1, read on the forward strand.
ATAGATAAGACATGATTTGATAGTGAGGAGCTTTGAAGAGTACCTGCCATAAGAGTATGATGTTTATGTTTTATGCTATTCATTAGTTCTGGAATATCGAAATGGCGCAAGTGGGTACCGGTATTTATAAAATATAAAAACGAAAGGATTTTTTTTGTTTATTTGTTTAATAGTCATCAATAAAATACAAGAAACTTAATATTAAAGTCCCACAAAACTGTCTATGCACAGTTTGTCTGTGGGATCTGAAATGTGATGATCAGTTCTGAGCTGAGCAAAGTCATTTATCGTCATTTGCGATGCCAAATATTCGCCAGGCCATATTGCCAACTGTCTATTTGATCTGGAATCGAATCGCAAAGTGTTTTGTATAATTATCAATTTACACACGTCCTTGCATACCTACCTATCGGATATACATACATTCATAATAACATAATACACTGTATGTATGTAGCGAACAGTGAATGACCTCGTGTAATTTCGAAATAGATTGCCATGACTATCAGTCAGTCTACTCACTGTCTGTCGCGGGCTTACAGCATAACATGTTTACGCAACTACAGACCTACCCAGATTCCTCTTTTCAACTCTTTTGTGATACAATAATAAGATAGATACCTAACCAACATAGGTGAAGTAGACTCTAGTTTGTCAAGCCACCTGTTTCCTGTTTTTTTTTATCATAATTTACCTCTATCTATGGCTATTGTGTAAATATACGAGTAGGTATATATATACATGTGCTTGACCTAGTTGTTGGGCAGGTTACGTAGCTAAGTAGGCACTCAGTTCTCTTATCACAGTTACTGAAGTCTTTTATCGGTGTACCTCTACCTACCTATCTACCTATATTATAAATACTCGTAAATCGCATATGGTCGCAAGTTCGCAACTCCTCACAAATGTTCCTGAAACCTGGGCCGTAGTGGCCTCTATTGGTTCCCGTGTGCATGTCTGTCGTCTTATTCAACCAGTTTAGAACTGTTAGTCATATCTCGGAATTTCATAATATGTAGGTACCCACACTTATTCGTAGACATAACGACCCCGTGCGTGACATTTCACAAAAAGACTTCCTTCTTTTGTTAACGAGCCAATTATTCAATTTGGCTGCGACATGCAAGTCGTTTGTTTCGTAATTGCGCAATTTGTCTTAGCTCCTAACAAATTTGGAAGTTCTGAGTAAACAACCGTGAAGTTAGTAGGTACGCAGAGGTCATAAAACTTAACCTGGCTTTTGATGAAAAAACTTCAGACCTACCCACAACATTATAATATCTGTGCCACAACACATAAGGTAGTAAGTACATACACCTATACCTATAATGCTTTATGATAATTTATAGATTTTTTTAAGTGCCTCTTAAAGCGAATTTTACCAACGAAGAGTTTACTCGAGAGTATCTTCTATACTTTTTCATAAAATGAGCTCATTTTGAAATGTCATTGTCATTACAAATTATCCCCGGGATAGTCATTTTCGCATAACTTTTTGTTGGTAAAATCCAGCCTAAGTAGATAAAATAACGGTCACACGGATAGTTAGGAATACCAAATACACAGTAAATTAAAAGACAAGGGATCCTTATATATAGTGCTAAATACCAAATTTTGTATGGCGTAAATGCCGATTAGTCATTAGAAATATAAAATAGTTTAAGTGCAGCTAAGAACTAGCAAGCAGGATAGCGGGATCTATAAACAACTAGGTTAGGTAGTATGTTTAGAATAATTAGGTTTTGCAGATTCTGCAATAATTTACATAATTGTGATACACAGCGGGGCAAACGAAATATATCAATAAAAGTTGTTTATTGTGATATGTGTAGGTATATGTTTATATGTGACATGTGTAGGTATATATATTATTCTGAGGCTATTGCGATACTCATAATTTTACCGTATATTGTAATCGATTTTACGCAATAGGTAAAGGCATGGGCATTTAGGTGACTTAAATAACTTTAGCATTAAAAATCCCCCGCATAAAACCAAGCTTCCAATTTCATCACCAGGTCTCATCACCAGGTGAAATTAAAAGGTCTCATCACAACGATTCTAATGAACCTGATCTCGATGGGTTTACTAGTAAGCATCCCAGGGTTCCAGCTCCCACCTTCGAGATTCGCACTCCATCATCAGATCAGCTCGATAGTACCATATTCTCAAAGGTCTTGTCACTACGAGTCTTATGAGCCTAAACTCGATGGGTTTACTAGTATAAGCATCCCAGGGTTCCCGCTCCCACCTTTGAACTCCATCATCAGACCATCTTGATGGTACCATAAAAACCACGTGCTGAGAGACAGACCCACACACAGACAGACAGAGTGACTCACACGTTAAACTTATTACACCCCTTTTTCCTTCGTCTGGCGGGGGTTAAAAACCAAAGTCTTCAGGAAACAGAAATGTTTCGAAGAAATGATCATACTTACATCGCACATCGCAGGATACGTACATTATTTAGTCACTGTATACCTACTTCCTTTTGCATTTAATCGTTTCCAATCCAATTAAAATCATTTCAATGATAACCTCAGTAAGGGTTTACCAGATATCGTAGAGGTGTATCTACGAACTTATAAATAGTAAAGAGTCTACTATTTCATAGCCTGGCCGGAACAAACTGATAATTGAGTTCATTAAGTTATTTATGATGCACCAATCAGCTAAAAATACATTACATTGTAAAGTCGTCGATACACAAAAGCTGTAAGCGTTTATTTTATTGGCATTTTTTTAATTTCTTATTTTTAAAAAATAAATATCATTTCTACTCAAAATCACGAACTCTTTACGCCCTAATAGGAGAAAAAAATAGTGTCCCAACTTGTTTTTTTTCCGATTTTGTTACCATTTTCCATATCATTATAACTGTTACCCAAATGTTACCTACCACAAGTATGGTGGAATAATAATGATCCTGACAGTTCCATACATTTGATAGGTTTTGTTAAAACATAGCTCTTATTCCTACGTTGTGCGCATTACCAGCATTACCATTCCGCGGGGC
>OY735265.1:6432750-6461823 GCA_963457715.1 Argyresthia albistria
CGATACGTCAATATCAATGCGCAATCATCGATCAGCGATAACGGGCAATATTTTAAATAAAGCCAACAAATATAAGTATTGTTGAGCATGCTAATAGCGATAGAGCTGATGTAAATGAAGCATTAAATGCATTTAATGTGGAATTTAGATCAACTAAGTATGCAACTATCCTGGCATTATACTGAGCCAAGCGGCCACATTATGAGTAACGATGTATTTGGCCTTAATAAATAGATACTTTGGTATTGTACACCAATTTACAGTAGTAAAAAGTTTCGTACTTATTTTGATATTGTTAATTTTTGTGTCCATACAGCAATCAATTTCATACCCATCCTAAATTGTACTACGAGTTACGAATATATCAGTCCTGTATCCTCTTTGCTGAATTCTCTAGATCAGAATGTCCACATCTTCCACAATCCATTTCCACTTTACTTGTACTTGTAGTTTGTATATCCAAATTATAAATAGCTATCTACTTACTAATCTACTCGCCTTTGTGACATATGCATACTCAGAAACATGGTAAATTTGATCCTCTATCTTTAGGGATAGCACATTGGACTTGTTTTGGTATTATTTGTAGACTAGTTAATTACCCTTCAACAAAGTATTTGCCACTTTATATGAAACCTTACTTATTTATATTCTTGGTGTTTAGCAACTACCAGAATTATTTATTACTTTCTACGAAGTGTGTGTCTGCTTATTGTACCTTATTATGATACTTCGTATATTTATATATTCTCTCGAGTTGTGAGAGAGACAGCCATTGTACAAAATGCTGGTAAAATATAAAAGTTGTTTAAAATAGTTTCGCAGTAAATAAATATCTAGATAACAAACAATATTCCATTTGTCATTATAATAAGTAAAAACAAAAGCAAATATGTAAAAAAATGCATTAAATTACGACCTACAATAATTACGTTGCGATTTTTATTTCTTGACCTTTTATTATTGCGCTGTGTGCTTTCCCATCTACAGGTGTACCAGAAAGATTTGCCTACTTGGGGCGGACTAACTAACAAGCAAAACTATGAGACCGTCTCATTTCAAGAGGTAAAATATGTCCTATGCCCTAGAGCCCTATAAAAGAGCACTCCTCTTTGTTACGTTATGGTGGGGAACCTTTCGTGTGAGAGTTCGACTCGCACTTGACCGATTATATAATAGTCGCAGTTGCAAAAAAAAACAGCATGCCCCCCTGTCATGCGCCTAAACTTACCGGTCGATTACCTGTCAGCGTCAGGATGGCTGGTCTCTAAATATATATCGTCGTATATAACGTTGAAATTATGACTAATAATTGCTGCCCAATTGCTTCTATTTGCTTCCTATAAGTAGATAATTGCTTCCATCATATTTTAGGAGAAATCAAACATTTAAGGGTGACCAGCCATCCTGACGTCAGAATGGCTGGTCACTAGCTGTGGTACCTTAGGGGGGTGGAATAGATGAATTATTCATCGGCCAAAAATTAGTGCCCATTTGCTTCCGTAAATATTTTAAGACTCCGCACCTCAAGCTATCATGGAAGTAAATTGATCAAGTCTCTTTTTTAATCTTCAGCGCCTTATAGAATGTAACGAGCAAAAATATGTAAACTACTTAGTCTAGTACTAGTCACTAGACGTATTTATCGTTCAAGTTATGACCAATAAAATTGCTGCCCAATACCTGTAGTACCTTAGGGGGGTGGAATAGATAAATTATTCATCGGCCAAAAATTTGTGCCCATTTGCTTCCGTAAATCTTTTAAGACTCCGCACCTCAAACTATAATTATTGACCGAGCGAGCGAAGCGAGCGAAGCGTCTCCGTTTCAGGTTTGGGCAAAAATGCTTTCGTATGTCCGGTTGTTCTCCTCTACAGGTCGCATTTATGAACCGATTCTCGTGAAATTTTGTGAGTAGGTTGGAAAAATAAATAGAATTTTTTACTCGAGCCAGTTTTTTTATTTTTTTCAAAATGGCGGAGAAAAAAATCGCTACAACCCAAACGGCTCGATGGATATTAACAAATGAGGTGTCGTTGGACTCGTAAAGACCATGAGAGTGAAACAGATGAGCGAGCGAAGCGTCTCCGTTTCAGGTTTGGGCAAAAATGCTTTTGTATGTCCGGTTGTTCTCCTCTACAGGTCGCATTTATGAACCGATTCTCGTGAAATTTTGTGAGCAGGTTGAAAAAATAAATAGAATTTTTTACTCGAGCCAGTTTTTTGATTTTTTTCAAAATGGCGGAGATATGGGGTTTTAAAATGTAAAAAAATCGCTACAACCCAAACGGCTCGATGGATATTAACAAATGAGGTGTCGTTGGATTTGTAAAGACTATGAGAGTGAAACAGATTATATAATTTTAGTAAAAAGTCAATAGGTTGTATAAAAGATCGCGAAATGTAGTTTACAAAGTTATTGGTGCGGCTACTTTCATACTGCATGTACGTAACCAGGTACATTCATAAGTTTGTATGTGTTATTGAAAGAAAATTATTTGGGTTATTTTTTTTTATGTGTGTTAGCAGTTCAGCTTTCCCACCGACATACTCGCGAGGTCTACAGCTCACAGAGCCACTAGTTTATATTGATCAAGTCTCTTTTTTTATCTTCAGCGCCTTATAGAATGTAACGAGCAAACTCGAATTTGCTACAGCAATATGCTCAGGCGCTACTAAGGGAGGTTAGATTATTATTATTTTATTTTAAATGTAACTACATTTAAACGGCAGCGCCCCTACAAAGTCACTTCATAATAATGCAAACGCTTGTGTTCGGGACAGTTCGGGTCGCGCCGTCGTCGTTCGGTTCGCCCGACGCAAATCGCTGCATTTGCCGCGCTACCAGCCCTAGCAATATTTACGTACACATTTGCACGTATACAAACATCATTTAGTCATGTAGTAGTAATAGGTGCTTATTTTACGAGCGTTCTATGGAGTGTCCGAGGTGTGACATTGTCACAGAAGAGGATAATGGATGATGGCTTTACTTATTGTTCTGAGGATAATAGTACTCCGACGAGACTCCGACATTGTACATCTCCAATCCATTGACTGAGACCTCAGAACAATAACACTGAGACGTCCCACCGTCCGTCCCCCTGCTACGTCCAACCATTGACCATTCCATTCATTTTGGACTCTAATATATCCCTATATAGTCTGTCTGTGACTCTAATCATAATTCAACATGTTTGCAAAGATAGTTAGGAGTGTTACCCACCCATTAATGGATACCAACTTTAGAATTCATGTTCTAAAAATACCAATTACCAGGGATCTGCCACTTGCTCGCTGCTCCATGCCATTGCCAATAACCACATAGGTATTATTAATCTGTGCAACCTTCCTCTTGCCCTTTGAACATTTCGTGCGTGCCTGGTGGTGATGGAAAATCACAAAACAATCCGATAGTCTAAAGTGTTAACGAGCTTAGAAAACGATCTGTCAGTCAAGCTCAACTCAAGTGTCAAAAAATCTGCAAACAAATAATCTCACAACTAGAGATGGGCAAAAGACTCAGTATTTATCCAAGCTTGGATAAAAAGCCGTAAAATGCCGTTTATACTGAGTATTTATCCGAAATCGAGGCATTTTATTTTTTACTTTATGAAGTCTTGTTTTTATACAAGATCGTGGATTACTTGATAATTATGAAGTAAAGGGTGTTATGGGAGCGATTTAACACGCTTTTATTAGCTTCACTTGTATGTCTGTATGTTTGTATGTTTGCATGTTTGTATGTAACGGAATCTTCGAACGCTCTTTTGATCCACTTCCCGTGATCCGATTGAGCTGAAATTTTGCTTACGTATGTAAGTTATATGACAATGCAATATTTTTTGACTGATAGCTGATCTGACGATGGAGACGGAAGGAGGCCAAGGGAACTCAGTTGCCAAAAGACGCAACCCTATCATGTGTGGGCTCATTTGATTCGTCTTGACGAGTACTTTGATCCCGCATGGGGTCCAGGGTCTGATGTTGGAACCCGAAGTTAGCCAAGGGAACTATGTTACTAAACGATGCAACCCTATCGAGTTTGGGCTCATATGATTCGTTTTGACGAGTACTTTGGTCCCGAATGAACTCCAGGGTCTGATGATGGAGCCGGAAGGTGGCCAAGGGAACTCAGTTAACAAACGACCCAACCCTATCGAGTTAAGGCTCATTTATACTTTATACTTTACTTTATTGCACACAAAAAATACATTATGACAATTAAAAATGGAAATGACATGTACAAAGGCGAGCTTATCTCTATCGATCATTTGATCCGTCTTGACGAGTACTTTGGTTCCGAATGAGATCCAGGGTCCGATGATGGAGCCGGAAGGAGGCCAAGGGAACTCCATTACTAAAAGACGCAACCCTATCATGTGTGGGCTCATTTGATTCGTCTTAACAAGTACTTTGGTCCCGAATGAGATCCTAGGTCTGATGATGGAGCTGGAAGGTGGCCAAGGGAACTCTCTCTCTGTCTCTCTCTCTCTATATCTCTCTCTCTATCTCTATCTCTCTTTTACTTTTTCTCTCTTAGTCTATCTCTATCTCTATCGCTATCTCCATCTATATCTATATCTATATCTATATCTGTATCTGTGTCTGTGTCTGTGTCTCTGTCTCTGTCTCTGTCTCTGTCTCTGTCTCTGTCTCTGTCTCTGTCTCTGTCTCTGTCTCTGTCTCTGTCTCTGTCTCTGTCTCTATCCCTATCTCTATCTCTATCTCTGTCTCTATATCTATCTCTATCTCGATCTCTATCTCTATCTCTATCTCTCTATCTCTATCTCTCTATCTCTATCTCTATCTCTCTATCTCTATCTCTATATCTCTCTCTCTATATCTATCTCTATCTCTCTCTATCCTTCTCTCGCTCTTTCTCTCTCTCTATCTCTCTCTCTATCTCTATCTCTATCTCTCTCGTTCTCTTTTTATCTTTTTATCTCTTTCTTTCTCTCTCTCTCTCTCTCTCTATCTCTCTCTATATCTCTCTCTATTTCTATCTCTATCTCTCTTTCTCTCTCTCTATCTCTATCTCTCTCTATTATCTCTCTCTATCTCTATATCTATCTCTCTCTGTATATCTCTATCTGTATATCTCTCTCTGTATATCTCTCTCTCTCTCTCTATATATCTCTCTTTCTCTTTTTCTCTCTTTCTCTCTTTCTCTCTTTCTCTCTTTCTCACTCTCTCTATCTCTCTCTGTCTCTATCTCTATCTTTCTCTCTATATATCTCTCTCTATCTCTATCTCTATCGCTATCTCTATCTCTATCTCTCTCTCTCTCTCCCCCTCCCTCCCTCTCACTCTCCCCCTCCCTCCCTCCCTCCCTCCCTCCCTCCCTCACTCCCTCACTCCCTCCCTCCCTCCCTCCCTCCCAATTGTAAATGAAAACAGGCCTAAAGTAGTTTATTACTCCGTGAATGTCTCAAGACTCGATTCACAGCGATGCACTCTCTTGAGTAAGGTTTCAGAATAAAGGAGATGCTTGAGAGTGAAACTTAAATTTGAGTCGGATTTACGTAATTTCAGCTTGAGACTGATCTTGAGATTCGTTCTGGAATACGACCCTTTATCAATCCAAGCTATTTTATGATATTAACTAGAGTAAAATGTTTATAGCCTCGATTTTGGCTAAAAACTCAGTGTAAATGATAAAAACTCAGTAAATACTCAATTTTGCTAAAAACTCAGTAAAATACCAAATGCTTTTTACCCAGACCGCCCATCTCTACTCACAACCTTTGCCTGTCCAATGAAGGGACGAAGGAATTAAAAAAAAAAAAAAATAATTTGTTTCGATTCGGATTTAGGCAAGTTTTTCGGCCGAAATAGGATTTTAGTATTTCTTTTCTTTCCTGACCACCAGATTAAAACACTTCCTTGTCACATTGGTGGGAAAAATGAGGGTTTTTATGGCTGAAGACAATATCTGTGCTCAAAACTTACTCAAATTAGTTTCTCATGGAAACGCTATTGTTGCTGAGATACTTAGGCTCAAGGACCATATTCCAGCAGTATATATGTAAGTTTCACAAGATTTTATTATTATTTCAATGTTATCTTACAAGTTCCTGCGCTTTCTTATAATCATCTAGATTTAGTGAAGCTTGGTTGGTTGGTTTTGTTTGGTACAGCCCCTTTACTACTTCTGACCCTTGATGTAATCTCAACTTGTCCTAAAGCCTCAAGCTGATAAGCACCAATAATCTTTATTTTACTGGCTCACATAGATTGGACACCAAAGAAACACAACAGAAATATCAAGATGTTATTTTGGACTTCAGCTATTTCAAGCTATCAGACAATCAAGAAAAGAAAATTTCACTGAATGCAGTAAGCACTATTTATTATCTTTTACTAGACAAATACCCATTTTTACCTTAGAACTTGGGGCCTATTTTCCTTTGGATTGTTTTTACAAAATATTTATGGTTTCTGCATTATCCCTTTTTCACTCTACGCCTGGTTTCTCATACACTTTTTTTCCCTAAAATTATGCGACAGACTGTTAAACTCCGTTTAAATTGCACAAAACCAAGTGAGTACAAAGCTAGGTACTTCTGTTGTAGCATAGAAATAGGTAATTCGAATTCTGCAACTTATGGCAGGTATCGAAAACCATAAAAGGAAAACACTATGGCTCCATTCAAACCTTAATTCTGAGACGTCCTTGGTTCTTTAAGTTCAGGGATCTAGATAAATGTGTCACATCTGTTGTATGTCGTCTTCGATAGGGACACTCCTGCACACCTGTTTTTCTAGCAAAAATTAGGAGAAGGGATACATCCCTATGTGAATGTGGCCAAACTGACACTTCTCCTGATCATTTTTTTTTTAATGCTCTAATAATCATACTTCACTCTACAATATTCTCCCTCCTAAATTCCCTTGTCCTCTGAATTTAAACTTTCTTCTTTCCCTTACTCATCCATCATCTGTAAACTTACTAAACAAATTTATATCTACTAACAATATTAGATTATAGTCTCAGCTTAGCTTAGAGTCGTTTTAATAACTGTACCACGTGATCCCCAGTTGTGCAGGGTTCATCAAGTGACATTGGCGAAATTATTGTGGCAACGAATGATAGATCAAAAACTTAACTTAACTTAATTCTGCAACTTATCTTTTCAGCTAAAAAATGACAGATTTGGTATTGTCCCTTTCAGTTTAGTTTTTATGTGGCGGCATTTTCACAGATTAACACGAGAGTTTGCGTTTATTTATTGTGATCTAAGAACAAAATTAAAAAATTTTAAATACTGAAATCTTTTACAACAAACTGTCAACAAGCCAACATGAATTTGACGTTTGGCCTAAGGATAGATACAAAGCTATGTGCTAGAGGGAAACAAGTGAGTGATTCAAAATGGGCAAATGGGCTGGGTCACCACATACAATATTAAATCAGCCATCAACAGTAGATTACCTAATTTTCCAATCAATTGCGTTCTAGAAACTCAAAGCTTGTCAACAGATTGTTAATTTTGACAGACTGCTGACTGATACGTCAAATTAAAATCGTACGGGAAACCGGCCAAATGGCCGAATCGGGCAGAAAATAATTGAAAAGTAATTGTTTTAAAGTAGGTACCCACTGATAAGAAGATAAGAAGGATGAATTTGTTGATTTTTGTATTTGTTGCAAGTAAGTATCTAATATTTTACACAAATGTTCATTCTTAAAATATTTTCAGAAACTTCAAGATTTGGATGATGATCTGAAAGAGAAATATTTGGAGCTGATAACTCGTTACTTTCTGCTGTTTGAGAACATCTATCAGTATGTTGTTGATCTCAATGGCTTCATTGAGCAACTGAAAGATGAAGTATTTATTCAACAAACCATTGAAAGTGTCATGAAAGATGTTGAAGGAAAACAACTTTTGGTGAGTGTTTGATAAGTTTTTCTGTTCTTTCTAATCAAAGCATATAAGGATTTTAAATGATAAGACAGGTAGGTATATGACGCAACCGACGCAACAGTCACAATAAATCTGTTTGCAGTATAGATGAACCATCTCACAAAGAAGTTTTGACTTTAGGTTGATGGAACTTTATTCTCATAAGTATAAGGTTCTTTAACCCGGCGAGCATGAGGTGAAAAAAAGTTACACTGTTACAAACAGTTAAAGTGACAAAAAATAAAAATGAACTTTATATTATGAAAGAAAAAATATCTGTCTTTTTCTTAAACTATGCAATTCTGGGAAAAAAATTAAAGGTAAAAAAAAATCAACAATTAAAATAAATACAAGTGATAAAAACAAACAAAACAAATTGAAACTTATTAATTAATGATTAGATATTCTTCTTGAAAATGATTAATAACATTTTTTTTATTAAAAAGATAATTAGTTATGTAGGTACTTGTGTCGTTATCAACATGATTATTTCATGCAAATTGTGTGTGCACTCTCCATGCAACAAACTTGACGCAAATGTTGCAGGAATGCTTTTATTTGTCTTTATTGTCGAGGTAGTCCTTGCAAGTAACATGGCAAAAATAATAATAAAAAATAAAAAACGTAAAAAAATAATTGGAAAGAATATAATATTACAAATTAATATTATATTTCAATTATTATTTCTACTTGACTGTCAAAACACACACTTTAAACCAAAAATAAACAAATTAAATAATAAACAATATATTTAAATCAGTACCTAAAAATACTTCAGAAATGAGGCAGGGTATACATACCCGAGACAGCTTTGCGCGCGAATATCTCGGCAGACACCTCAAGATACTCTACGATTTTGCCACTATGCCCTCACATCAAGTCATATCCCTCCTCCAGCTACTTAGAACGCCAGTACTTGCTAAACGGTTATTTAAAGAATTACACAACTTTCCTTTCTCTTTCGTGATAGGTATCTTGATTATATAAGTAGATGTATATGTTGTTTATGTATTCTACTCAATTATATTTATTTTAATTTTATTTTATATATGTATTCATATTTAGGTCTATGTAGCATTTTTATTGTGTAGATATATTATAGTAGATTCATTCATTTATCTTCATTTTATTTATTGTGCACTAGGACTATTCTCTCAGAACAATCTGTCCTATCTCGCCTAGGTTTGCTGGAAGAAATCTCTTTTTAGAGATAAGCTCGCCTTTGCCTATTTACCTTTGTTTTAAGACTATGTATCACATTGTTTTCCGTGCAATAAAGAAATTATTATGAAACTTTTTAATTGTGTCTGGGTATGAGATACCCTGCCTCATGCTCGCCGGGTTAAACCTAAAGTCAAAACTTCTTAATGAAATGGTTCGTCTATACAGTCCAACCCATTAATTTATAATATTTCTTTATAGCTCTACAGAGCATTGTTTGAATTAATTATTTGCATTTTCAGTGTGAATCTCTTTACTTGTATGGTGCCATGCTGTTGCTGTGTGACCTGTACATTCGCGGTGTTGTGCGCGAGCGGCTGTTGGTGGCATTCTACAGATACAGCACAAGTCAGTCTCAGTCCAATGTGGACGACGTGTGCACGCTGCTGAGGGACACAGGGTATGATCAAAAACACGGAAAAAGGCCTTCTGACTACCCTACGGAATATTTTAGGTATGTTGCATCACGATTTGTCCATACTGTATTTATAAGTCACTGAGATACTTACTTATTTGTTTCATAATATTACAGCCGAGTGCACATTAATGCCTACTTTATCGAAAAAGTGATAGGAAAACTAAGATCCGAAGATGTCTACAATCAGTTGTCTGTCTACACAACCCCCGAGCACCGGTCGGCCGCGCTCGCGACTCAGGCGAGCATGCTCTTTGTGTGTCTGTTCTTCACACCGCAATGCCTGCACAATGATTCAACAAAGATGCGAGAGGTAGTCGACAAATTCTTCCCGAGCAATTGGATAGTATCTGTGTACATGGGCGTAACAGTAAGCGTTATAGACTACTGGGAAAACTTTAAAGCTGCAAAGACAGCTCTCAATAATACATGCAACACCAAAATGGTGAAAGAGATATTCTCCGTAAGAGGCAGTTCAGTGCAAATGCTAATAGACAAAATACACCGTTTGCTGAAAGAAGGAATGTTGACTGATGATTTTGTCCTCGACAATACTAATAAAATTATAAACTTGCTGATAAACTCCAACTTTGTGATCCGATGGCTTCTGCTGCACAATAGCCAAGTTATATTTTACGATAATACCAAAAAGAGCAAACAGTTAAGGGACTTAGTCCAGAAGGAATCTAATTACGACTCCCACAAGTTACTTGAGCTACTCATCAGTACTGCAGAGCTAGAGCTTAAAATTAGAGAGATACTCAGCAAGCTCTTTGAGGAGAGGGATGCTGCATGGTCCAAGAATAAGCAACTCGCTCTGGAAGCTGTAAATAGCTTGTCTGAACTGTTTTCAGGATTAAAGCCTATTTCGAAAATACCTGAAAATGAACAGTTGAAACTGTGGTTCGACAACATAGCCAATCAAATCACGTCCCTGAGCGAGCCAATCACAACCAAATCAATGAAGAAGATCACGCAAATGATCCAAGCTTTAGATGAAGTCGAAGAGTTTCACGGTATCAAGAGCACGTCAACAATATTGCAGTACCTCAATGAGAGTAAGGAAGCTTTGAAAAATGCTCTGCGCGCTGCTTCTTTGAAGGAGGAGTCATTAGTTACTCTGGAGACGGTGGCTGATGTCAGCTACGCGTGGTGCACCATCGATACTTACACGGCGATCATGCAAGACAGCATCAAGGAGAGCCCGGCCGTCACCAGCAGACTCCGAGCATTGTTCCTCAAACTCGCGAGTGCCATGGAAATTCCCCTGCTCAGAATAAACCAAGCTCGCAGTGAAGATCTAGTCTCTGTATCCCAATACTACAGCAACGAGCTGATAAAGTACATACAGAAAGTTCTACAAATTATCCCAGAGATGGTCTTCAGTATTGTCGAGAAAATAATAGAGCTTCAGACGTGGGGGATCAAAGAAGTGCCTACAAGGCTCGACAAAGACAGGCTGAGGGAATTTGCACAAATGGAGCAGAGAATGGAAGTTGCTAAATTGACCCATTCCGCCTCGACGTTTACTACAGGTAAGTGAAGACCATCTTTTAAATTTTCTGGAACTGGATTAAAATCTAAGAAGTGAACAAACTTACAGACTTGGCCTTCTCTTGCTTCCACGATATCTTATGTTATGATGACGCTAGAAGCAATGGATGTAAATATTGTTTTTATCACACCAGGGGGGTTACTCCAATCTCTTAAGTTAAGTCAAACTCAAGGTTGAATCAGCTCTGAAAATACATACTAATTATACCAATTAGAGGGAAGAAACGCCTTTATCCCGCCCTTCAAATCCTTTCATCCCAAGGTATGGAAGTTTGTATGAAAATCCTTCCGACCCAAGGGTGGGAAGTATGTATGAAATTCCATTACATACCCGGTTTTTTTCTTTTTTTATTTGTCAGCAGTCATACTGCAAAGAGACTTTAACTGTCTACTAATTAAATTTCAAGTAAATTGTTACTGGCCACATACAGTTTTTTTTTACCAGTTACCAACCTCCTTGGTGCATACAGAAAATTAAAAACGAAATTATTTTTGTATATAAAACGCGCGGAATCACGGAAGAAGTGGCTGCATGACCTTATCATCTTAGCCTACTCCAGAAACGGGCGAATAAAAAAAGGAAAACTTTTAACTAAATATAAACATTTCTATGCATTTATGTCTATAATTTTCCTCGTAGGTGTAATAAAAAGCACTATACATACCTCAGGATAAAGTACAGTTCCATACCTCAAATGGTTTGCGCCCCTCGCAAGCTCGTGGCGCAAATGCCATAATCTCGGTATGGAACTGTCACTTTCTTCCCTCTGAAGTAATGTACTATTACTCTGTCTCTTTTCAGGCATACTGGACATGAGGTCCACATTAGTGGGCGTAATCCGCGTGGACCCAGCAGAGTTGCTCGAGGACGGGTTGCTCAAAGAGCTGGCCAAACATCTCGGGAACAGGTTCGAAGAGCTGTTAGATCCGCCAGCCAAGCGACAGAACACTCTAGCGACAGTACTGCCGCGGCTGCAGAAGTTGGCCGATAGTATGGAGGGGTATAAGAGGTCACTTGAGTACATACAGGATTATATCAACATGCATGGCCTCAAAATTTGGCAGAAACAGGTCAGCGGTCAATTGGCGTAGCGTATTTAGATGTACCCTGTGCAATGCATACAATCAGTGTTAGATGTTTATAGCTGTTTACAGGTTTCCGCTATAATAAACGACAGTGTGACAAAAGAGATAAGTCTGCGTAAGGGGGTCACGCTGTATAGTCCTTCTGCAGGCTTCATGGGCAGCCTCGCCAGGCAAATTGCACAGTTGGTAGATGCAAGGTAATGTTTAATCGATCTATCTAATGTCGCTCGTTGTATCGCAAAGTCCACTAGAGAAGGCGGTGTTTCTAGTGGACCATTTCTGATATTCATGACTTGTTGTTTCGTAATTATCATTTGCTTGCTTACACTGACTACGATATACTTAATTTCAGGATTTGCACATACATCAACATAAATACAGCGTGGTTTGACTCCAAAACGCAAAGCGAAGTTGTAAATACGAAGACATTCGCAAAGTTGAACGAAGCTGTTGGAGTGGTGGGACTTCATGGCCTCGACACTCTGTACGCTTTCATGATCAAAAACCAACTACAAGACATACAACAGATGCTGAGGAACAGCCAGGATAAGCTCGCCATAGGGAATATACACAAGGATGACACTAATCAAATGCCTAAAGATGTTGAGCAGATGATCGTGAGACACAGTAAAATTTTCCAGCAACTTGCAGATGTAGTTGTGATGATAGGCACATTGCAGATTCTGAGGAAGCACATCGCCTATCAAATAAATACGAGTTGCAAATTCGATTCTGCGCATTTAGAGGCGTCACTGAGAACTATGAATGAGTGAGTAAAATAAGCACAAAACTATAAAATTACTTACCTACCCGCGGTTTACGACTTTTACGAGTCGCTGATCAAAGGTGACGATTAACTAATCGATGATTAATTCAAAATAGCGGCACGTTATTGGTTGAAATCAGTTAATTACTTTGTTAGCTTATAGTGACCTTTGATCATCGTCTCGGCAACCCGGGGTTAGATTTATAACTGAAAAAGATTCATGCTTTAGTATGTTAAGTACCTATTTACATTGATTAACGTTTATAGCGCGTAGCGCCATCTACCTTGGCAACATCAATTAAAGACTGCTCCTAGTAAAATATTTATTAAAAACTCATTAAGACAGTTTTGTGACATATTATCTTTTAAAAACGTTAAACCATCTTTGATGCTCGAGTGGAAGTGTTATCAAAAACTATATCTAAGGATTGACTCAAGAAACAATAAAAATATGTGGAATGACAGTGACATTCTCAAACAGATGATTTAGTGCACAAGACTAAAAAAACCTAGTGAATAAATAAGCAACCCTCAGTGTATTGACGATTATGATGAAGAAACAGTGCAAATATTGTGAACATACTTAGAAATATCCCTAAACAATATCTGTCGTACGTTACACGACAAAATTTTAAATAACGCCATCTAGGTACTAAAACAGGAACTAACAACATACGTTCCTAACCAACTACGCTAACGCCATCTAACAACGACTACTGGAACCCTCAGTGTATCATAGATCATCCATGCATACTTTATCACAGATGCCACAACAGAGGTCACCACCAGTCTAATAGTAGATCTATACACCGTCTTGTGATACACATTTATCTTCATATCCTGTACCACTATTAACCTTCATAACAATGGATAGCACTCCAAATTATGTTACACAAAGAGATAAATATAGATCTAACTCATTAGTGGAACTATCCCTCTCCTCAACTGTACTTAACAATAGCCTGTTGAGTCTACCAAACACATCACTGAATGATATACAGACGTTTACTATAAGCTATGAAGAATTTGAACTACTGAAAAACAACCTCACAACAGCTGAACACGAGATAGAAAACCTAAATATGGAAAATCAAACTTTAAAGGATGAACTTGAAAAATGCACCAAATTACTTGCTACGTACAAAGCCTTTAACTTTTCGAACATCACCCCTATGACCCCAATATCCACCAGAAAAAAGGAAAAACTTAGGAATACAAGAGAAACAACGCCATTCAATACAACTGTTGACCGTAACAGAAAGCCAACTGCTATTAGTACACAATCTCAAGAAGGAACCCAAATTGACCTGAACAAGATTCCGAAATCCCACATCGCACCTATATTTACTAGAGGAAAAAGAGTAAACATAGAGTCAGCCAATAATGTAGATCTACCAGAGGATGTAAATGTAGAGTCACGCGAGCAGCCATATATAAAACCGAGCGATCAGGCCAACGTAGAGTCACGTGTACAGGCTAATGTAGAGCTGCCTGAACGTAAACAGGCTAATGTAGAGTCGCTTGTACAAGCCTATACAGAGCCAGCCATGTGTGAAGAGGAAGAACAACATACCACAAGAAGTAAAAATAAAGATCCTATAGAAGCTTCATCAAAAATCACTGAGAGGACCAATGTAGAGCCCAAAAATGTAGATCCTCCATCTAATAAAACCTCAGTTCCTAAAAAGGAACAGCATAGAATATTCCTATTTGGAGGCAGGCAATGTATTGGAGCTGCCTCAAAACTCACCGAGATGAGACGAGACAACAAACACTCACGGGACCACTACAAGATCATATCTTTTATAAAACCAGAAGCCACAAGCGAAGAAATCCTAAACACATGCCTTCTGTTCGACATAACATGTAGAGACAGGATCATACTATCTGTGGGGGAGAATGATATAAACCCTACACGAATTAACATTGAACTGTGTGCGGCACTTAAAACTCTACCTAAGTGTCCGATCTTTGTACTAAGTGTACGGCACAACTACCACCTTAATGTATTCAAATTGAACCAGATGATTGAGTTATTATGCAAACACTCTGACAACTGTACATTTGTTAGGAATAATGTCAGGTATATAAGTGGTTCAAAAGATTATTATCTCCATACACTATGTCGAAAACTTAACTCTGCTCTGGATCAATATGATTATGATCACAAATATCTAAAATACAAAGTCAAATCTTTCAACACAACACACGATACACAGGCATACTCACAACCACAAAGGGCTCTCGACGAATCCATTCCAAAGCCGGGAACTATACCCTGCTACTTTAGAAAAGCCACAAAAACACATCATGTCCCTGATCACTCTGATTCCACTAAGAAACCCGCCAGTAAAATAGGAACCATCCCATTCTACTTCGAAAGAGTACCTAAAAACAAAACAAAAACATTTTTTCGGCCCTCCACATAATAAACATAATAAATGTGATCAAATCTCCCGTACAAGTAAGAATTGCAATAAAATAAAAAATAAAACACAAAACGGCCTTATCTACTCTACACTTAATATTCTTCATCAAAATATTGACGGTTTAGTAAGTAAATCAGACCTGCTGACAATCAATTTAAATGAGCTAAAAAATAAAAATAAAAATATCGACATTATATGCATCACTGAGCACAACATGATAGACAATGATACTCAGTGCCTAAACATACCCAACTATATACTAGGATCATCTTTTTCAAGAAATAATAGAGCCGGAGGTTCCTGCATTTTAGTAAATAATAATCATAAATTCAAATCTATAGACGAAATAAACCTAAAAAGCATATCGAACGTAGTTGAATGCAGTGCAATCAAGTTATTAACCCACGACACAACAATTATATGCATCTATAGAGTTCCGATACATACTAACGCAAGCTACAATATCTTTTTTGACACTGTAGAGAATGTACTTGATATAGCAAAATTTAAATCGCAAAAAACAATTATATGTGGTGACTTCAATATCGACAGGCTGAAAGGAAGTAGAGTATCAAATCGATTCGACGACCTTTTAGCATCATTTAACATAAGATTATCTATTAGAGAACCGACACGTATTAGAAGCCAAACCTGCATTGACAATATAGGGCACAACATAAAAGGGTGCACAAGTGAAGTAGTAGAGCTTGCCATGTCTGACCATACGGCACAAATATTGTGCTTTCCAGTGAAAAAAACCTGTATCTTTCCATTCTGGTACACAATAAGAAACGATTTGAGCTCAGAAAACATACGTAAATTTCAGGAATGTCTGCTAAGCTTAACATTTCATGACGTATATTCATGTAATAATGCCAATGAAGCTTTCAACCTATTTCATGATTTGTTCATGTTATTCTACGACCTATGCTTTCCACTAATCAAAATTAAACATAAAACGAAGAAGGAACCAAAATGGCTTTCCCGAGGAATCAAACTTTGCTCGAAACGAAAACGTATGCTACTATGGAAATATAGAGCAAATCCAATTTCAGAAAATAAGCAAAAATTGAAATGTTACTCAAAAAAGTTGAATCAAATCATTCATTTGACTCAAAAATCACAAAATACTTATAACCTATTGACATCACAAAATAAATCAAAAACGACATGGCAACTAATTAATAATTCAGTAAGAAACAATTACCCTAAAGAAGAAATTAATAAAATAAAATGGAATAACAGAGAGATAACAGACCCACAGGAAATAGCAGAATCATTCAACGAATTTTATATAAATCAAGTATGTGACAATGGCAATGCCCGCAACACAAATAGCAAACAAAACCAAATATGCAATTCAATGTTCATGCATCCCACCACTAGTCGTGACATATTATTAATTATTAAGAATTTAAAGAACACAAACAGCGTAGGTAACGACAACATTACAACAAAGGTGATAAAAAACGTCGCTGACATAATAGCTCCAGTTATCAGCTACATTATTAACCTGTGCATTGAAAATGGTACTTTCCCAGAAAGACTTAAGACATCCATAATCAAGCCTGTGTTCAAAAAGGATGACAAGGAGAACATGAGCTACTATAGACCAATTGCTTTAATTCCCATATTTTCCAAAGTGTTTGAGAAGGCTATCTATAGTCAACTCTATACGTACCTTGAAAAATGTCACATTCTCGCCCCAGAACAAAAAGGGTTCAGGAAAAAATATACAATAGACATGGCCATATATGATTTCCTTTTTAAAGTATCTACGAACATGGACAACAGAGTACCAGTCTCGGCGCTGTATATGGACCTAACAAAGGCCTTTGATTTCGTGGACCACCCTACTCTTCTGAGAAAACTAGAATCAAACGGAGTTAGAGGAAACATTTTAGCACTATTACAATCATACCTAACTGAAAGAAAACAAATAATTCAAATTAACAAAATTTGCCCTGCCACCAAAGAAGAAATGAAATACTGCTCAAAACCAAAGATTGTATCCTATGGTGTACCTCAAGGGAGTGTACTAGGCCCCCTACTCTTCCTTATATACATTAATGAGCTACCTAAAATAACTACTAACTCAATGTTTTTATTCGCTGATGATAGTACCGTTGTTTTTCAAAATGACGATCTTGAACGACATCAGGGTAATATACACAACACTCTTGAGTCTATAGTAGAATGGCTGGGAACAAACAATCTTAAAATTAACTTAAATAAAACAAAATTAATGTCCTTCGCTTTGCGAGGTCACCCAAAATTTACCTTAAATGTAACTCAATCAGGCCAAAAGATAGAAGACTCAAGTAACAAAATTTTTGGGCCTGCAAATAGATTGTAATTTGTCATGGAAAGAGCAAATTGACAGTGTGTGCAAAAGGTTAGCACAATGCTCCTATGCATTATATAGACTCTCAAAAATTACAAACCAAAAGGCTGCTCTTGCTGCATACCACGCCTATGCAGGATCAGTCTTAAGATACGGCGTTATTTTCTGGGGAAACTCAACCGAAATAGGAAGAGCTTTCAAAGCCCAGAAAAAATGTTTGAGAGCTCTATGTAAATTAAAGCAGACAGAAACATGTAAGCCACATTTCATTAAACTAAAGATTCTTACATTACCTTGCATGTACATTTATGAAACAGTGATCTTTGTAAAAACTAATATGTGCCTATTTAGTAAATTACGTAGCAACCGATATACCGACAAACTATGTATGGCGAACTGCAAGAGCTCCCTCACAAGAAGGAATATATTTGGTATGGCACCAATCATTTATAATGCTCTTCCAGACTCAATAAGAAGCATGAACCATTTACAGCTATTAAAGAGGACATTGCATACATTTTTGATTGATAAGGCGTACTACACTGTCGCAGAATTTCTTGAAGATAAATCAAAAGACATGAAATTCCCCGACAATTGCCATTAATTACACAAAATCTGACTAATTTTATAATTTTGACATGTATTTGACATTATTCTTATTAATTTAATATTACTTGACATCAATCTATTGATATTGAGTATGAATTATAATTGGCGTAGTGTAGATAATAGTGTAATTTCATATTTATTAAAATATACTTGTACTTCCCTGAGTAAGCTAATTAAATTCACTTTAAATTGTAATCATATAAATTACTTTGCACATCCTTAGAGGATAAGATATAGTTAAGCTCCTATAAATGTACATAACACCTTACCAACCTATATTTGCAAATAAATGCCTTTGACTTTGACTTTGACTTTGACTTTTTCAGGTCTATGCTGAATGAGTTAAAAGTGACCGCCCATACGGACACAACACCCAAAGTTTCTACAGAACTAATGCACCATTTAGAAGGCTATCTAACAAGATGTGGCATTTATGACCCCTATGAGAAAATCTATGTGAAAAATGTACCAGAGTTTGTAAACAATGACCTGGGATCACTGTTTGCTATCCTCATAATTTCCCAGTTAACAAGACTACAGATTTGTCATACCACAGGTATTATCAACAAACAAAATTACCTACTATTATTTTGAGTACCTTACCTACAAATAAGGTCCGACCGAGATCTCGTTCTCGGTCTCGGTCTCGGTCTCGGCTTCCTCGGCCAATTTTCGGCCGAGATTCTCATTCGCGGTCTCGGCTTAAATCTGCCGAGATTCTCGGCCGTAACCGAGACTATTTTGCGCTCGTGTGAAGTCATCTGTTTATTGATAATTAGAAATGTGCCGCGCGCGCGTGTTCGCTACGTTGGTATTATGGTATCGTCAACCAGTCATGTTGTCATCAGTGCTCGCTGCGCGAGCTTTCAATCGATTTGATTGGTTTGTAAAATGAAATGGCGTGACTGCGACTTGCGAGCCTACCTGAGGCGTCACCCATTGGCTCGTTCTTGTGTTTTTTTGCCGTTTCGTTTATAAACAACTTAATTTCAAACACTTTTCGTTGCACTCTAGTGAAGAAAACTTGTTGTGTTATTGTTTGTATTTGATTATATTCAATTGTCACTTTATATATTATGTATGATCTTAAAACTTTCGCTATGTTATACTTATAGTTAGTTGTTATGATTATGAATTAAAGTGTGGTTAAAGTATACAAATACATACAGTCAGAAGAAGTTTTTTTTTAATATAAGTAAAATTCATGCTGTTTCAAATATTTTCGTGATATTTAGTTGTAGTGTAGTATATCTAGTCTCGGTCTCGGCCGACAATGCACTTTAGTCTCGGTCTCGGCCTTACCTACAAATCTTCTAAGTTTTTGTTTTCATTCAACAGGCGACCTGATTACAAGAAAACCTGGAGAGAACATTGATGGTCTACCACTCTTAGTTGGGATCTACTGTCTTCTACACCAAGCATGTACAAATAATCTTGACATATTTGTTGATCTCTTATGCAGTTATGCCAGTTGCATCACTTTATCAAGGTAAACAAACAGTAATTACAAGATACAGCAGAGAGTTTAGAGCAGCAATGGGCTGTCAGGCTGTTACACATTAAATATGCCTAAAATTAAATGTAAGTTCAAAATTCCTCTGACATCATCCAGTAAAATGTGTGTATATATTGTCATTACATCTAAATAATATTTCTTTTGTTTTACATTCATTTAACAATAATATTTGTTTTGTTTTACATACATTGAACAATGCATACCTAATATATTTTGTTCTTTTCAGGGCAAAACAGCCTGAGTCTGGGTATGAGAGTGCATTTGTTGTAAGAATATTGGAGTTATTCTGTGAAACATTTGGCTATCCATTCAGTAAATTAGAAGATAAGCTTCCATTAGCATTATTGACACATGTGCTACTCAAATGAAATGTTTGACACATTACTTACTATAGTCTATTTTCAGTTCTATTTATCCATTTACATAAATATTATATTAGTACTCCTACAAGATTCTCAATTTGTTGGGATGTTTATATTAAGAGTAATGTTATGTACGCAAATAATATATATTAGTATTTTTTTTTAAATTTATTACAACTTATCCTTTAAATAAAGAGACCTGTACTTTAATATGATGTGAAGTTTTGTCTGGCTAATTCAGGATTAAACTGTGAATTATATTTAGGTTTAACTTTTGGGGCAGTAACAGGCTTTTCACTCTCTGATGTGGTTCCATTTAAACCAGCTAGGAAAATTTCTGTTCTCTTTTTCTCTTGCTGTTCGCGTTTGAGTCTAGCTTCTCTTAACTTCTGCAGTTTGTTTAGTTTTTCATTATGCTTTTTATCTTTATCATTATGTTTATCTTTTTTGTGTTTCTTCTTACTTTTATCTTTATTCTGTATTGTGACATTTCTCTTATAATCAGACTTCTCTAACATTGATTTCTGGTTAGTTTCTTTAGGATGGCAATATTTCTTGAAAGCGTTTATGGGATCTAAGCGTTGTTTGCTTCTGTATGAAACTTCCCCGTCTTTGATGTCTGTTTCTCGAACTTTTGGTTTTCCTTCAGCATCCTTCAGGACTAACTTTTCATAAGTATCTTTGATATCACTAGTTCGTGAATACCTAGAAGCCTCTGGTGCAATCTCATACCAATTTTTCTTTTTCAGTGCCTCATTAGTGTCTTGTCCAAGATAAGTTAGGTAGCCAATTTTCTTCTCATACTCTTCTTTTTTCAGCTTGGTTTCTGTGTCGTGGTCTTTGTTGGTCTTCTGTACAGCATTTTCGAAATCAGAGAACAGGTCAATGTGTCCAGTTTGCTCGGAGGAAGATGCCCTATCCTCAGGATCAGCTGGTGCCGATTCTTGCCCGCCAGACTCCAGCAGCTTCTGTTTAGCTTTGTCCCTGAGCACGCGGAGTCGTGCCTCACGATCTGCATTCTCTGTCCTGAGAGTCTCTAGCCTCTCTTTCTCAGCAGCCTCAGCCTCATCTTTTCTAACACGGGCAATATTTTCTTTGGTTCTCACATGCCATCTGAAATAAAGATTTAGATTTTGTGTTAGTGCATTTTAGCGCTTGTGTTAGTGAGTTTAGGATTAGTTAGTTAGAGGAACTTACCTTTTCTTTGGTAAGATATTCATTTAAGCTCAAAAAATCGATGCTGTGTGTGCACAATGCAGTTGGAAGGTATAATCACAGACTATATAGGGATACTAGTACTACGTTATAATGTTCAAGTTGTTTGAGCCGCGTCTACTAATTATTAAATGAAAGAGTGTGTGTACACAACACAACACAACACAGACAGACAAAAATTGTCAGTCAATCAAATCCATATCAAATCCGAGCCGACACAGAACCACTAATTATATTCTCTATGCACAGAATTTTTCGCTGGCTGAGGTTGTAGTGTTGGGTAGGTAAATAGAAATAAAGAAAGTGAGGGAGCGATATAAAGCGAAGTGCATAGAAGTCTGAACAATCTAAAGCCTAGTAGGTAGCGTAAAATAGTTATTTATCCAACAAGTGAGGAAAGTTCGTTTTTCCTATGAGTTTTGATTTTGAGTCTTGAGCGAACGAAGGATTGAAAAATAGAATCACGAGCGCAGCGAGTGATTATAAAATTCAATCCTGAGTAAGCGAAAGACTCAACAAAACGAATAGCAAATGAACTTGCTCACATGTTGCATACAAAACTTTTCACCACTCCCAGTAAGAAAGTATTCAGTCACCATAGGTAAATAAATTAAATAGTCACAAAGCAAATCAAAATAATTCTAAAAACTTAGTTCGGCATTTGAAACAAGGTCTTTTATCTCTTTTGGAGTTAAACTTAAATCTTCCGCAAAACTTAGAATTTTCGCGCTTCTAATGTACTTCTTTCACAGGCTTCTTTCACAGGATTCTTTCTTTGAGTGCGTTCTAAAATTATAATCCTAAATTTGACGATGTAATTTTTACAATATTTTATTTAACGTTTTTAATGTTTCTGAACTTAGAATAATTTGATAATTTTTATAAAAAACATTAATCTTAACTTATAAGTATTTCTATTCTACGTATAAAATTATTTATTTTTTAAAATATCTTTAAAACTTAACATAAAAATCAGGCAAGGTTAGTTTCTGAACGGGATCATTACTTTCCTCACTGTTCAAACAGTGAGGAAAAACTAACTTTCCTCACTGTTTTCGTAGAGGAAAGACACTTCTTTCGTGCGGGAGTGGTGAAAACAAACATACGGATGAATTGTAAACCTCCTCCTTTGGGAAGTCGGTTAAAAATAGCAGTTATCAGAAACGAGTTACCATGTCTTTATGTAAAGTAGTGATGTATCGATAGTATCGTGATACTATCGTGGCCTTGAAATTCAGTCATACTATCGACCCTTGACGACTAGACTTGGGTAGTTCCGGAGCGAGTCGTTCAAATTATACGCTTCCACACCTGGTACTACGCTTCTCACTCGTTCCATGCTCGTTCAAATCGTTCCGTATTCAAGTCGTTCCATCCAGAACCCAAAATGCAAAAATGGAGCTTACGTCTTACGGTTAGGATCTAAATTTATTTGCAATTTGGCATCATCATAGTTCATAGTACCGGCACAGAATAAGTAATAGTACTGTACCGGTCTAGTCCCAATGTCAGGTAAATAAGTGAAAGTAGACTATAAGTCGTGCGTCTAAGGGATAATTTTGTTTGTATTCATGGTAATGAGTAGTTCCGATTTTCCTTCCTGTTTCTTTCGTCCTTGCAATCAAAATTGAAAACAAGTGCAGTAATAACTGGACTCGACGCAGTAAAATGGGCTTTATGTCAAACAAACTAAGTACGATTGAATTAATAATGGCATGTATTAGATTCATCACTAGATAAAAATATTGTATTTATTTTCCAAACGAGTGTGTACAATGCAGATATAGGTAGGTATGCATGTATAATGCATGGCCGAATATACAGAGCGAGCTCCCATGGACCTAAAAGTTTCCTTATAATCACGGAAATGACGAACGACAGAACTATAAAACGAACCATACCTTTTTAGCTCGTTGGAACGTTCGGTACGAAATAGGATTGGATGCATATAGGGGACTAGTAAGCCCCGGTACTAAAGGAACTAGTGAACTAAAGGAGTGATATAGTTCCAGGAGTGGAAAGTATACATATCATTATTTTCCCTCTCCGGACACAAAACGCGCAAGTCTATTGACGACACTATCAATACTATCGATAGTTTCAGTACAAAAACTATCGATAACAAGAGTGACGATAGTATCGATACTATTGATAGTTTTGCCCTATCGATAGTCGAACATTTTACGATACTATTGCTTGCTCCTAAAAAGTAATATAGGAATGATTACAAAGTTCATCTATCCCATCTTTGCAGTATTTCGTAGTAAATTAATTTACTAGTTGTTTTAATTAGATTGCTGTGTATTTGCGTCCCTGTGTTACTGACAAGGTGGCGTTTTATTTCCAGTCGATAGTATCGAAAAAACACGTCGATAGTTACTAAAACAAAACTATCGATACTATCGAAACGCACCGATAGTATCTAAATCAAATCTTTCTTGACGCAATACTATCGATAGTATCTAACATCGATACTTAAACTTCTAAGAGTGAATTTTACCAACGAGAGAGTAACTTTTACTCGAAAGTATCTTCTAATTTTTCATGGACACCATCACCTCATTTCGAACTGTCATTGTCATACAAATTATCCCCGAGATAGTTATTCTCGTATAACTTTTTGTTGGTAAAATCCACCCTAAGAGCGAATTTTACCAACGAAAGAGTACCTAACTTTTACTCGAGAGTATCTCCTACTTTTTCATAGGATGACCTCATTTTTAACTGTCATTCATTGTCATACAAATTATCCCCGGGATTAGTTATTTTCACATAATTTTTTGTTGGTAAAATCCTCAGGTAAAATCCACCCTAGTGCCTATGACTATTTTGACAGGTATCGGTCGGATGATAGCTGTCGAACTAAAAACTGTCATCTTGGAAACCACTGACCCCAGACCAGTTTGTATGGAGATCTCTCGGCGAGAGTCGTGTTCCGTGACATCGCCTTCAGCGCCATAATCGATTACAGCGTCTACAATGCCATCGATTTGTATCGCCAAAACTGACTCGGAACGGCTTCGTAGACACTGTAATGGATTTTGGCGGTATTCGGAACAGGGGGGAGATCTTCATTTCGGATGACAGCTGTCAAACTAAGAACTGTCATATCTCGGAAACTACTGATCCACAGATCGATTCACAGTCCAAACCACCATCATAAAAGTCTGATTTGGACTCGCTGGAGCAGTCTTGTAGATCTAACGTCAGTTCCTGGGTAGATTGGTCGAATTGTACGTCACGCTCCCAATCTTCATCCATTATTTTTCTTGTTCTGTCGATGTCTTTCAATATTCTATTATATGTTTCGAGTCAAGATCGATAACTTGTCTTACAATAAGTGTAGCACGTCACTATTTGCCAATAAAGTATGTTAATTGTTCTGATCATTTTATTTTACCGTCGAAAAATACGATACTTCATAGGCGTGTTTTGACACTGACAGCTGTCAGAGATCATCGTACCGATCCTACCTATTATGTTGGAAAGGGGGAAAGGGTTTTTTATAACTGCTATTTTTAGGTTTTTAGGCTACTTCAGTCTATGCTTTATTTAGTTCTGAGGTCTGTCCCTCACTCACTTCTGATCTTCAGACGACCCATCCAACGCATCCAACCAATCCACTCACATTTATAATTTCTAATCCATCCATCCAACCAACACAACACAGAACTTGACTGACACAGTCAGAAAAATGTAAAGCTGGCAACTTTTTTTATGGACGCAGGAAATAAAAAACTTTTTACGGTGCAAGTGCAATGTATCGTAATTTTATCTAGAAATCTAAATTTGATGCTGTTTTCATGTAGTATCACGCTCGGTGATGCTATCAGATAATGTTTGAACATAAACGCATTATAACAGAGTGTAAATTTTAGAAACTTACATCGGAATATAGGTTACCCAGTTGTGAAGTAAAATGGAAGGTATAGAAGAGCCTCTGGTGCTCCAAACACCTCATGAAGCCATCAAAGAGTTAATAATGTCATCAACAGATGCTCTGTCAGAATGTCAGAAACCTAACGGTGCTTCAGAAGCCGGGCCAACAGACGGTACCGTCGGAGGTAAAATACTTGTTGACGCTGAGATACTGTCAAGTGGAGCGTTGAAACCTTCGTCAGAACCAGTGGCGGAGACACAAATCAACTCAGAATCAAAGAGTGAAATCGATCTTCTCGTGGCACCGACTCCCGTCTCGCAGTCTGATAAAGTTACAGTACATACTTCTACAGCCTTTGCAATTGACATAGATACCGCTAAAGAAGATCCTAATATGTCTGAAACTGAAGGACTTGCTAATCAGGATGCAAATATTCATAATCTTGATATCTTTGAGGAGAGTCAAAAGGACTTGTCTAGTGAAAATGTTACTTTTGAAACTGAAGTTGTAGTTGAAAAAGAAGAAACTGTCATGTCGACTGTGAATCAAATTATTGAGGATGACTATGATCACATAGCTACAAATGATATCCTGAATGATCTGTCTGAAGGACAAAATATTGAATTGAGTGAAGCCTTGAGATCATCTGATGTTACAGACCATGCAGAAAATAATAATTGCCCCATAAGTGCACAAGAAGTCTTGAATAATGAGGAATTACTCGACATTCTGGAGGGTAACATCACTGACAGTCCTGAAAAAAGGAATGTGTCTCTTCATCAAGAAGCTCAGTTAGCTTTAGAGCAACTGTCCAAGTTGAAAGAAAAACAACTAAGAAAGCCAAGAGTAAATAAAAGTAAGGTTTTAAAAGTGGTTTCAAAGAAGAAACACACCCCTAGAAGGCAAAGCCAAGGAGTTCATCATGAAGCTCAAAATGTTCCAGAGCCAGCCAAGGAGGAAACTATTGTAACAGTGCTGGATCATATTGTCAAAGACTGGGAAGAAGATGATGAACCAGACAACAAAGATGAAGTACTGTCACAGGAAACTGAACTCTTGCTGCAGACTTCAGAGGATTTAGTCACTCAGCAAGTTGCACAACAGGAGGTAGTTGTAACTACAGCGTCTGCCAACTCAACCATAACTGAGGATATTCCACCTAGTGTTAGCACTACACCTGAAGAAAACCAAACCCAAAGAAGATTAAGCAGAGTCATCAAGAAGAAAGTCCCCTTTGATCCTGATAATCCTGATACTTTTACAAAAGGAAAGACAGTAGTCAAAAAAGAGCCCCAAACTAATGTAGAGCAACCTCCAGCTAAAAAAGGTAAAGCAGAACAAGTCAGCTTGCGGGCCAATTCTAAGTCTCCGGTGGCCAAAACTCAGTGGAAGAAACCAACTCCAAAAGCTAACAAGAGTGAAAAAAAAAGATTAACAGAAGTAGATAGACTGCTGATGGATGAAGGAGCTGTCAATATGATATATCAACTAACTCCCGAGGCAACAACTACAGGCAAGAAGAACATGAGAACCAAAGCTGAGTTGATAAAAAAAATTCAAAGCTCAAGCACACCAGAAACTACTGAAATGAAATTTAGAGAGAGAAAAACTGCCAAAGCTGACGAGGGTGAAGCAAAAAAGATTCTAACTGGAAAGCAAAGGTCTTCTGTTTCTGGGTCTGTCAAGTCTATGTCAGTTGATGACTTTGAGACACACAGTGCCGACGACTCCATTATTTATCGGCGTCACTCTTCCAGCTCATACTCTGACACCTGCATGAGTCCTCGTCGGCTCAGTGATGTGGAGACTGGCAACACACAGAATAGCTCCCAGGCCCTGCCACAAACCCCAGAGAGCAACAACAAAGAAGCAAACACCACCATTGAGAATGGAGAAAATACACCCTCATTCATTTCATTGAAAGAAAAAATTAACTCTAAACTATCAAATGTACTAAACAAGAGGAAGCGTGAGAGCAAGGTAGATAAACCAATGAAGCAGAGAAAAAATGCAAAATCTACAAATAAAAATGAACTCAACTTGATGAACTTGTACAAAACAATATCAGTAAAGTTTGATAACAGAGTAGCTGAAATTTGTATCAAAAAAACAAGTCATCCAAATAATTGCTACAGCCTAGAGGTAGGTATCTATGTACAGTACAATTTACAGTACAGGGCCTTTGTTTTGGCACGTCGGGTCTCGTCTCGCTCTCTCTCTCTCTCTCGCTAAGTCAAACGCCGAGTATCATACTCATGGAACCTCGGGTCCCGTCCCGACGTGCCAAAACAAAGGCCCTGTACTGTAAATTCATCTATAAAAAAAAATTAGGTCATCTAACTAGACGGCGAGTTTTGTCCGATTCGGAATTCCGAAACGGGATTCAATCCCATACATATCCGCAAAAATTCCGAACGGAAAACTTCCGTCTGTATGTGGTAGATCCATAGATTTGTATTAAGTAGGCAGACAAAAGAATCTCAACCCATTACAAATTCTTTGGATAGTCTAGTTGTAAGTACAAGAATAATTGAGAACATCCTTTTTTACACTTAGTTAAAAGTACCCTTTAATTTCCAGGTACTGCACGAATTAGAGCAAGCTTTGCAGTCCGTAAACAATCGAACTGACACTTCACTGACACTGCTCACATCAGAATCAGGAAGCCTATGTTCACCACTGGAGCTTCGACCGCTGCTAAATGCTAACATGGAAGAAAGAACTGGCTATGCTTTCGAAATTACTGAGTCGGTCAAGTAAGTTTGCATTGCATCTATCATAATTTTCACCAAACAAGTATTGCGTTACATGAAGATATGCAATTCTAGAAATTAAATATTTTCTTACTCTTCCTACTAGACTCTAGACAGTCTCGTGATAGAGACAGACGGGCGACAATGGAATGTGTAAACGAGAAAGAAATAAGACATGCATAGCATGCCTTCTCGTTCAGTTCTGTTTATTCTGTCATCTCATGTCTTGTCGGTGTCATGTCACGGACTTGCTGTTGCTGCAGCTGCAGAGGTTATTGCGCCTCAGAGAAGCTGTCGGCCATAGTTAGACAAGCAAGCCAAATGCTACCACATAATGTGTTTTGCAGGCCTCCTACTTCAGCTTGTGCTGGAGTTGGGATGGCTGAATAGTGCACTCGCAGGGGACATGCACAAAGGCCCCGCTCTCATGGGCCAGTTGCAGGCACATCATCCCCCTGATCGAAGAAGAAGAACAATGTGTGTTGCGCCCTCGTCATACATTCGCGTCATAGATCACGTGTGTGTGATTTGACAGGTCGCTGCTCACGAGCATGGAGCAGCACAGCAAGCTGCTGGTGTGCGGCGTGTCCGGCGCGTGCGAGGGGCTGGCGCTGTCGATGCTGGCGCTGTGCGACGTGGCCTTCGCCTCTGAGCGCGCCACCTTCTGCCTGGCCGCGCGGCCGGACGCGCCGCTTATGCCGGGCCTGGCCGTGCTCACTGCGCGCGCCGCCGGCATCTCGCAGAGCCTGGTATGCTGCACGTGCTTACATTATCGTCTCTAACCTGTTCGACCCTATACTATTGCGGAGACAGGGGGGTCCTCTTTAGCCCGCGGCTCCAGCCAACGAACCCTTTGTTCCCAGTAGTCCCGTGGACTATTCCCAGTAGACTGACTGGACTCTTGCATATTTATTATCCAAGCTTTTGCAATTTTGTTGTTAAAGGCCCAAAAATACCATTTTCAATATCTCTCCAGAAAAACATAAGACATTGCAGATAGTTTCCCTTATTCT
>OY735265.1:6462023-6501443 GCA_963457715.1 Argyresthia albistria
GGCCGGGGTGCTTGTTGAGCTGGCCGGCGTGCCCGCGGCGCTGCTCCGTGTAGAGCGCGTCCTCGCCGCCCGCCAGGCTGGCCAGCGGCGTGGTGGAGTAGAGGCGCAGTCACCTGCTAGTAGCGGAACCGCTTGAAGAGCGGGTGCTTGTTGAGCTGGCCGGCGTGCCCGCGGCGCTGCTCCGTGTAGAGCCGCGTCCTCGCCGCCGCCAGGCTGGCCAGCGGCGTGGTGGAGTAGAGGCGCAGTCACCTGCTAGTAGCGGAACCGCTTGAAGAGCGGGTGCTTGTTGAGCTGGCCGGCGTGCCCGCGGCGCTGCTCCGTGTAGAGCGCGTCCTCGCCGCCCGCCAGGCTGGCCAGCGAGCCCGCGCCGCGCCGCACCGGCTCGCCGCCCGCGCCCAGCACGCGCTCCTCCTCGCAGTCCGTCTCCGTCGCCGCCAGAACCTGCCGCCCGCCATACAACAAACATCCTTGAACATGCTCATGCCACTCGAGCGTCTTGCCTCAAATCAATGGCCCGCGACCTTTTCAACCTTGGGCCAGTCTACATTTGTTAAGGACAGTGGACAGGGGCGATATTATATGAAAGCCAAGTTGTCCGATTGGTTATATTGGTTACACCACTGTAGTCCACTGTCCTTAACCAATGTAAACAGCCCATAAGCCTCGGTAATAAAGTTACCTATGAAAAACAAACAAAAGAATTTGCCGGCTCCTGGGGTCAAGTGAGAGAAAGACAGCCAGCGGGGCGTAATACTGGCAGTGCCTCTCAACATCGTGATTCGCAATTTTACTATAAGCGATCTCCGCGCGATCGCAATCTGCCGTGTGTAAAGGCTCTCTTATTACAGTTGCGTATACGTCTGGTATTGATAAATTATGCCAACTATATTACGGCTACGTCCGCTTGTGTAAAGTCACGCAAATGGACTCCCTATGTTCTAGGAAAAAAAATGTAATAAAATCTCTACGAGAAATTATAAATCAACATCGCAGGCTTACTGACCTGCTGCAGCAACATTCCTTGCTCCTCGCGCGTTCCGTAAAACATGTCCGGTTCAGTATCGATACCTTTTAGTTCAGTGATCACCTGCAACCAAAACAGCTCTGAGTATTTTTTACAGTAAACGGAGGTGAAAAGTTGTCTCTTATTACAGTCTATTCGTGATAAGTGCAGTGAGTTTTAAATTTAAATCTGTTAACACACACTCACAGGAGAGGACACAACCGTCGCGTTCGAAAGTTTGCCTTCAACTGGTCACTGTGAACTTGGCTTGATAATTGGAAACGATTTGATTGGTTATGGGGCGTGGCTAGGCCGCCGCCGGACAGTGATGACTCTGCATTCTTATCACGAATAGACTGTAGCTAAGGTCATGACCACAACAGAAACAAGGTATTTTACATACTGACACATACATTAGTGCTGGCCCCACACCAGGATACCCTGTATCGTGGCAGCCAGAGACAGCGACATCACAAACATGTAAACATTTTTTTTCTTCATCCCCAGCCTGGAATCGAACCCGGGACCTCTCGCAACGCCACAACTGCTGCGCCACAGAGAGAATGTGGTTGGGTGGTGGTGGGATATGTCCTGTGTTACGGAACTGTTCCAACAGTGCTCGTGTAGCGACGTATGTAGAAGAGGTCCGTGGGCTGCGTCCGCTGTGGAAAGTGATCCTTAAAAGGGAGATCTCCGCACCAGGTTGTTACACCTGGGGACCACACTGGTCCAACAGCTTATGCTCGGACGTTTTATATATAGTTTGCAACCAAAGAAACTTTGCTTCCGCGATGCAGGATCGATTTTCAGTTGATTTCGCATTGTTCTGTTTTCTGTTTAACTGTTATGACATCTGTCGTGACTTTTGGCAACTGCTGAGTTCCTTTTTGCTAGCGCCATGCATCTTGTATGTCAGTATGTGGATCGCCTGATAGGTGACGCCACACCCGTACCTTGTAGCTGTACCCCTGGTTGACGAGGAAGCGCTGCCGCTTCCTGCTGTACGCCATCTCCAGCGTGTCCTGGCTCACGAGCGTGTAGAAGAACGCGTTGTACTCCTCCGCTATAGCGCCCTTTTTGGCGCGCAGGATGCGCCCTGTGTACATACACCGCTTGTTGTTACGGTGCTATTCAGAGAATTGCGTATGCCCGTAACTTCGTCTGCCCACACAGTCACGGTGAATTAGTCCATATAAACTTCCAATATTTCAATATTATACAGGGTGTAAGAAAGGTGTAGTCATATTTTAGGGGGTTGTTAGGGGCATCATTCTGAGCAACTTTTACTATAAAACCGATTTGATCAGAGCAATTTTAATTTTCACTTCTTTACATAAATCAGCTGACCTCCCGGACCAAAATGTGTGGATGGAGCAATGAAAAATAATATTCTAATAGTCTTTTGAAAAGATTCTCAAGCTACATCTTCAGGGCTCTGTAGCGTACAGAGCCACTGGATATGTGGTATCGTATTTACCTAATCTCTGCGCCTCCTGCCGCCGCGAGCCGCCGTGCGACGAGATCTGAATCAGCACGTTCGCTTCCGGCAGATCGAAGCTGGTGTCCGCGACCTTACTCACGAATATCGTGTTCACTTTTGGGTTGAACTTGAAGTTCTGTAAAATAAATATATACAAATACAGTTAAAAGTATTGCCTCCTACAGGATTGTTTGTCCTCTGGTCACTTTGAATAACGAATTAATTACTAACTATCCTACCCATAATGGATTGCCAGAAATCTCTTTGTTAGAGTAAGCTCGAATTTGTACTTTATGTTACTTTCATAAGTTATCTGTACGTCTGTTTTATGCAACACAATCAAGAAATTACGATATTACGAAACTAACAAATGAAATCACCAGGAAGTGGCGATGGCTTGGCCACGTAATGAGGAGACCCGACGAACACCTGTCGAAAGTATCCCTCAAATGGTGTCCAAAGGAAACGGAATAAAGGTCGCCCCAAAACAAAATGGCGACGTTCAACGGAAAAAGAGGCTGCCATTGTAAGCTTGGGTGGAGCTAGGGCAGATGGCCCAAGATCGGAATAAATGGAAATCTGTACTGAGAGCTGGGGTATAGCCCCAGCTGAGGGGTGTCAGGATGAGATGATGATGATGAAGAAATGACGAAACGGATGAACGAACGATTGATAATTGAAACAAAAAGTAGAACTTAAAAAAAACGACTTCCACATCCCTCTATATGATTAGAAACCAATGTCAAGTTCTTTTTGACTTTAATACAAACTGTAACCCCCTATTTCCCCCCCACCCCCCTTGGGCAATTAATTTCTCTCAGTGCTATCCTACGCTACATAAGGAACCCCTGTACAAAGTTTCATGGCTCTAGGTCCACCAGTCTAGGCTATGCGTTGCCCGTCAGCCCATAGTAGATTGTATTTGTAACTAGTATTGAGCAGTTCTGGTGGCCATGTGTGGTCTTCATCATCAGTTCCGCATCACAATATTATGATTACCATGAGTAAATGCACGAGTTATTATGAAAAACACAAAAATCACTATAGGTCTGCCTATAATATTTTATTTATTTATTTTGAAGAATTGAAGAATTATTTTGAAGAATTTGAATATTTGAAGAGTTCCCTCGATTTCTCCAGGATCCCATCATCAGATCCTGACCTGGTGTCAATGGGACTAATGGGAAGGTAAACCCTTTCAAACAAAAAAATAATAATTTCCAAATCGGTCCATCCGTCTAGGCGCAATCGGGGAACATACATAAAAAAACCTGACAAATTGTAAACCTCCTCCTTTTGTGAAGTCGATTAAAAACTAAATGAATGAATGAACGAGCAAACCAACGAACGCCAACCTGCAGTATCTGTATCCGCTCGTTCTGCGAGGTCGGCCCGTAGATGTAGGGCCGGTTCATCTTGACGGCGTAGTGGCGCAGCGCGAACACGTTGTCCGAGAACACGATGCTCTTGTCCCCGCGCCGCTCGTGGTAGCGCACGAGGAACTGGCACGCGCGGAACTTGGACGGGTTCATCACGTACAGCAGCATCTTGCGGTTTATCCTGGACAGGATTGCGTGAGTTAGATTCTAACGGTGAGGGACAAACATCGTGAGGAAACCTTCATTACTCCTATAAAACATAGCATATATACAGCATAGCATACAACAGCATCTTGCGGTTTATCCTGGACAGGATTGCGTATGTTACATTCTAACGGTGAGGGAAAAACATCGTGTTAAAACCTTCATTACTCATTTAGAACATAATATAATTATGTAACAAACATAAACATTTACAAACATTGGTACATTGCTTCTGGTCCCACACTAGGATACCCTGTGTCGTGGGAACCAGAAACAGCGACATCACAAACATGTAAACATCCAAGACCTGGTTTTTTTTTGTCCCCAGCCGGGATTCGAACCCGGGACCTCTTGCATGGTAGGCAGATGCGCAACCAATGCGCCACAGAGGTCGTCAAATATATGTGCTAGCCACTGCTAGCCCCCCGTACGCAAAATAGAGCACTGATGAACTGGCTAAAATTGGGCACGACGCACAACTGTGTCTCTGCCACCCCGTGGAAAAAGGTACGACCTATGACCTTCGTCCAGAGTGAGGCGCTTGCGCCTATGTTTTTTCACAGGGTGCTCACCAAATTAGAATTAGTAACCCTTCGTAAAAAAGAGATGGCGTGAGGAGTAAGATTTGTACTTTAAACGCCATGGTTTCAGTTAACATACTTCTAGGTGGCGCTAATCTTAGAATAAATCCTATATATCCCAGCGAATTCTCGTGGAATTTGCAATTTTTCGATGGTGCTGCACCAAGCGATAATGGCCTTTTACGCCAGTATCATATTTAGTTCTAGGTGGTATATCTGTATTAGTATAATATTATAGTGCCTGCGATTTGGGAGGCGACAGGAACTATACTAACTAAACTAATTAAAATGGTGTGTTTGAAAATGGAATCTGTGGCCACCGCGCAAGATCTGTCGGATTTGAAGGTTGTCAGTTTAGTGCCTTTAGTTCCTCTAGTTTAGTGGTTTTAACACCTCAAGAATAGCCCACATTGTCTGTGGTTTTGTTATGTTGAAGACACTCACTTATGTATGAGGTACTCGCGATAGAACTCCGGCGTCATGGGGCACCAGACCTCGGCGCACTGCACGCGCGCGATGAACCCGCTGGCCTGCAGCTCCAGCCAGTTGGCCTCGTACAGCTTCGGCCCGATGAGGAAGTTCAGGTCGGCGATCTTGTCGTCTTCTCGGAGCAGGGTCGCCGTCAGACCTGCGCACACAATTAATACATAAAGAATAATAGGCTTGTGGCCAAGGTAATCCGATAAATCTAGGAACAAGTCTTAAGTTGAAGCTTTATGTACAAAATGGCTTGACATTCTCAGAATTGTATATTTCCAGCAGATATTTTTATAAAGTCAATTTTGTGCAAAAAAAAAGACAGCATTTGATGGCACTTTTAAATGACGTCATTCTGTTGTTATTTCATAGAACTCAGGAAAAAAGTTCCGTTTTGACAGTTCATAAAAAGTATATTTTTTGACTTAACAGGCCACAAGCCTAATATAACTTTAAAAACTAAAAACAGCCCTTACAAATCAAGAGGTCTTATTTCGATACGAGCCCAAACTCGATGGGTTTACAAGTAACAAGCCCAGAGTTCCGTCTACAGCCGTCCAGCTGCATCATCAGGCGATGATGATGATGACAACACTAAGAGAGGGGAATACGAATAGTACTTGTCAGTCTTGTCACGACGAATGCAATGAGCCCAAACTCGATGAGCAATGTTTATTTGCGGTCACTGCTTCGCATCTACAGCTTTTCAACGATATTTTGTCACGCGATGACATGTAGAACTAAAGCTTGATGACAGGTTCATTGCGTTATGATGCGTAGAACTAGCGCCCCCCGTCCAAAAGATCGTTGGAAGACTGTATAGATATAAGAAGGTGACAGATATTCCTAAGGGCTTGACCAAACCAAGGCGTTCAGCTTGCGTCCGCGGAGGCGATCAGGCCCCCAATTCTACAAACGGATGGCACGCCAGTTGTTATAGCGAGAGCACAGAAACCAGTTTTGTTTGTAGCCGGCGCGCCAAGTCCAAAACGGGTTTCTGCGCCCTCGCTACAGCAACTGGCATGCCATCCGTTTGTAGAATTGGGGGCCAGTCGTCGTGTGCGAACTTGCAGCGACGAGTTCACATCGATGCGTCGTCTGATCGTTCGTTTGTCAAGCGGTCTTATCCACGGCTAGCGGCTAGCTTATATCGGCTAGTGATTTGTGCGTGACTGTTTTAATTATTCCGTGGTGTTATCTGTCGACGTACCCAGCTTGGCGTGCGAGTGCACGATGGTCAGCACGCGGCGGAACATCTTCGCCGGTATGGTGTGCACCTCGTCCAGCACCAGCAGCCCCCACTCCTGCGCCTGCAGCCACTTCATCGTCTGCTCGGCCTCCCACGAGCGCCGCTGCCCGTGCGTGATCATCGAGTACGTGGTGACCAGGATGCCGGCGCCCATCGGCTTGTCCTTCGCTTCCGACGTGAATCTGGATGGAGAAGGCGACATCACCACCCACTTGTTTTGGATTCGAGCTCGTCCAGTTACGTCTTCTGGACTTTTTTCACTTTGTAATGGGATTGTAGACATTATTTGGGTATTTAGGGTAAGGGAACGTACCCATACTAAAGTCTTCACAAAATAAAACGCCCGTTTTGACAGTTCACGCCCATAGTGTTAACCCCTAATGCGTAGGTAATAAAAGCCAACTGGTGCGTACAAGCAAAGCGTACAAGTTGCACCTAAAAACCGCTTCTATTACCTACGCGTTAGGGGTTAAAACTTCATGGGCGTGAACTGTCAAAACGGGCCTTTTATTTTGTGAAGACTGTACGTGGCTATTTTTTTTTTGCTGTTTATAACCCTGCTCCTCCTGCGTGACCACTTTAGTATGGGCCAAGACTGGGATTTTGTACTAGCGTGGTACTTTGAAGAACCCCCTACCCCCCTAAAATGGTCACGTAGTATGGGTACGTTCCCTAACTTAACTTGATCATGAATGAATGAATGAATGAATTAATTAATTAATTAATAAATGATAGGATTTAGTTACCATGAATATATCATATTTTAGTGAAACTTGCACTAGTCGATAATAAATCAATTAACGTAATGACGTCTAGATTCAGGTCTCGAGTTAACCGGGATATACCTAACATTCTGTAATGATAGCCGACCTACAATATGGGGAGGCACAGAAGAAATTGGCTTAAAGTATCTGTGGCAGAAGTACAGTGCCACCTTATCTGTAGAATGAGCGATGACGCCACCCACCATCTACACCGACTGAACAGCATACACTACAACTTGACTGCAACAACTGGCAAAGCGAACTGAAGTTCATAGCGTCGTCAGTAGTTTCAGCTTTGGCCGTTCTACAGATAAGATGGTGGCTCTGTCTGTATATGGGGTGTTTGGAATATGGAGCGACAAAACATTTTAGGGAGTTAGGGACATCATTCTGAACAACTTTTACTATCAAACCGATTTGATCAGAGCAACACTATACAAATTATCTGATAACCGCTCTGCCCAAAATGTATTGAGATGTCAAAAAAATGTTGCTCTGATCGTTTCATAGTGAAAGTTGCTCAGTATAATGTCCTCTACTCCCCAAAAAATTTTGTCACTCAATACTCCAAACACCCTATATAGCATAGAGTAACTTATATTTATATAGTACCTGCATATCATGCTGTCGTCAGCGGTGGACCAGCACTTGAACTGCTGCTTCCACTGCTCCACGGAGACGCCGGAGTTGCAGAGGACGAGCGCGCGCTTGCGCACCGTGCACACCGCCGTCACGCCCACCAGCGACTTGCCCGCGCCGCACGGGAGCACGATCACGCCAGACCTGACGGAGGCACCGTTATGTACATGCAGCGGGATACAACTGTTCACAACTAAACTTTTTAGGGTTTCGTACCCGAACGGTGCCAAACGGGATCCTATTGCTAAGCCTCCGCTGTCCGTCGTCGGTCCGTATATGCGTATTTTTAAATGCCTAGAAAAAAAAATTGGAGAGGAGAGAATTTTTTATATTTTTTTTTGTCTATAAAATGATCCTCTTTAATACTTTATGAAGATTCACACTGTATAAACAGTGCAGAACTTCCGATATACCAAATAGCACACAGGTGGTACATTTCACACCGATTTATATGGGCGTACATATCATCAAGTTAGATCCAACACTGCTGCTGTGAAACAACTATTCAGGACATCTTACTGAATAGCAGAAAGTCTTCTCCTGGTAGGGCCGCAGCACGGCCGTCGGCTTCAGGTCGATGTTGATGTCACTTGCCCCCTGAAGGTTCATGCGTCGCGCTCACCTGGCGCGCCCGTTGCCGAACATCTTCCGCAGGCTCTTCTCCTGGTAGGGCCGCAGCACGGCCGTCAGCTTCAGGTAGATGTTGATGTCACTTGCCCCCTGAAGGTTCATGCGTCGCGCTCACCTGGCGCGCCCGTTGCCGAACATCTTCCGCAGGCTCTTCTCCTGGTAGGGCCGCAGCACGGCCGTCGGCTTCAGGTAGATGTTGATGTCACTTGCCCCCTGAAGGTTCATGCGTCGCGCTCACCTGGCGCGCCCGTTGCCGAACATCTTCCGCAGGCTCTTCTCCTGGTAGGGCCGCAGCACGGCCGTCGGCTTCAGGTCGATGTTGATGTCCGGGTTCACGGTGTCGTTCCGGAAGTCGTACTCCGCCAACAGAGGGTGCTCTAGCTCGATGCAGCGCTTCTGAATCACCTGGCGTGTTGAAAAGTTGCTTAGTAGAAGCTATTGGCTGAGCACAATACTAAATAGTCACGTCGCTAACATCCATTTACATCCATGATTTCCACATTACTCGAGTTAGATTTGGACAGTTGCGCTATGCGCTATCTATTTATCTATCTGTCTTCCGATTGAGGATAGATAGGTTATTGAAAACGGACGTAAATGATATTATGTTCCGGAATTAAAGGACAGAGAGAGCTATGACTCAATATCCTTTTCCTTGACTTGCTTCAAAAGGAAAAGGGGGAACATCTTAACTGAAGCCTATTACAATTTTGAAAAATTACCTAATCTGCCAGTGTAAGTTCGTTCCTGATTATAAAATGGCATATACATTTCGTAATAGGCTTGTTGCCTGTCAAGTCAAAAAAGATACTTTTTTATGAACTGTCAAAACGGAACTTTTGTTCCTGAGTTGTATGAAATAACAACAGAATGACGTCATGTAAAAGTGTCATCAAATGCTGTCTTTTTTTGCACAATATTGACTTTATAAGATATATCTGCCGGAAATATACAATTCTGAGAATGTCATCCCATTTTGTACATAATGCTTCAACTCAAGAGTTGTTCCTAGATTTATTGGATTACCTTGGCCACAAGCCTATTCATAATTTATTTATTTTACTCACATAAAATTATACAGATAACTTATAATAGAAAAAAAAAACATGTACAAAGGCGAGTTTATCTTTATTGCATATTTACCTCGATCTTGTCGGGGTCGACCTCGAAGGCCACCGCCTGGTTGGCGCTGATGTCCGCGGCCTCGTCCTCGTCGTCCTCCGTGTCCAGCTGCTGGTAGAACTGACTGATGTCGTCCGGCACCGAGCCATCCGCTGCCGGTTTGTTCTCGTCGCCTGCATCCCACGACACATATTTAACAACCCAGGTTGGACCAGTTTTGGTGAGAGGGGAGCTACAGTGTAGGTAGCAGGAAAATATGCATCGATTTTTCGAATTCGAATTTAAATGCCAGTGACTCTTACGTTACGCTTAGTGGGTAACAACATAACAATTGAAATGTAATTGTTATAAAATTACCCGCTGAGGAGTTGATAAGGTTTATTTCATCTGAACTTGAACACTTTTTCGCGCTGTCAAATATTCCTGCTTGGGGCTAAGGTAGCACCACACCTCGGACACTCCATAGATCGCTCGTAAAATAATCACCTATTATAACTACATAACCAAATGATGTTTGTATACGTGCAAATGTGTGCGTAAACTTTGCTAGGGCTGCTGGTGGCGCGGCAAATGCAGCGATATTAAAGTATACGCGTCGTCACTCGTCCGGCGTTCAGCCCTGTCTATTGATCCTTTAACCAATCTTTTGACGCCAGGGGTGGGGTGCGGTATCTGAATCAGCGCGGGGAAGGGAGTGGCCGTTCTGTACGGAGTACTATTATCTCTACTGTGGTAGCACCAAGTTTCCTGTCACCTGAGAGCCGCGCAGAGGGGCAACTTCATCCTCTCCCTCTCACCGGCAAGAAAGAGCGGATACCTGCTCAGGCGGCAATGGACCTACGGCGTAAGTGGCTCTTCATACATACCGGTTCCGGGATAGCTGGCGCCGCGCCGGCTACTCGCCTGCGAAGTATATGACCATGTACGTTCGCTCTCATACGCACCGGTATGTATGAAAAGGCACTAAGGCTTTCTACAGGGCGTAACAGAAGGGTATAGTCATATTTTAGGGGATTGTTAGGGAAACCGATTTGATCCGAGCAACTTTATTTTTCATTGCTCCATACGTTTTATAGTGAAAGTTTCTCAGATGGTCTCCCTAACAACCATAGCTAACAACCCACTAAAATATGACTACACTCTTCTGTTACACCCTGTAGTAGTTAATTAACAGTGTATTATTATTATAGTCTCATAATACTCGTACGCACGGATCCACCCGCCAGATGTGCCTGCCAGCCTGGCATCCATCCATTTCTTTACAAAGGTGGATCTGAGATATTACACACAATAGCTAAGCACTCACGCACGGATCCACCGCCAGGCATGCCCGGCGGGCACATCTGCACATGTATGGGACGAAAAGGCACATACATGGCTGACAGGCATGCCCG
The DNA here is from genome assembly GCA_963457715.1 of Argyresthia albistria. Taxonomy (NCBI): domain Eukaryota; kingdom Metazoa; phylum Arthropoda; class Insecta; order Lepidoptera; family Argyresthiidae; genus Argyresthia; species Argyresthia albistria. Next base: position 6,472,946 of record OY735265.1, read on the forward strand.
ACTGCCCGTGCCTTGCCATCCGGATCCGTGCGATCAATAAACAAATTGAAATAGAAATAGTATATTCGGCGACCGGCACTGCTGCACCACGGGGTCTTTGAGCAGCTTCTGTAGCACCTCCACGTGCTTGCTCTCACCAGGTACCTAGCTCACTTGATTATTAGTTGTATATTGAGCGACGTACCGGGCTTGGGCTTGCTGACGTCAGGCTTGGGCGGCGCGGAGGCTAGGAACTCGTCGTCTCCGTCGCGCCGAAGCCGGCACTGCTGCACCACGGGGTCTTTGAGCAGCTTCTGTAGCACCTCCACGTGCTTGCTCTCCACCAGGTACCTATAAGGGCATTTGATTACCAATTCATAATTTCTTTATTGAACACAAAAGAAAAATACACAGAACAAAAATATAATATATATAGTAAAAGATATCTTACTTGTAGCAACAGCAGCAACTCCCGTAACAGCCGAGCGCGGGGTATTGCTGCGGAATGGTGAAGGACAGTGGCATGATTCTCGCGCATTCGATATACGATATCTACACCTATATCGAGTGATTTTGTATGGGAATCTGTCAATATAGGTCTCGATATACATATATCGAAGGCGCGAGAACCGACCCGCAGAGCTGTAGGATTTATACAGGGTGAAATACAGAGGTGTATCATATTCTAAAATCTAATATCATTCTGAACAACTTTCACTATGAACCGATTTGATCAGAGCAACTTTATTAGTCACTTTTCCATACAAATCAGCTGAACGCGCGGCACTAAACGTATGGAGAAATGAAAAATAAAGTTGCTCTGATCAAATCGGTTCATAGTGAAAGTTGTTCAGAATGATGTCCCTAAAATCCCCTTTAAAATATGACTTCACCATTCTCTTACACCTTGTACAGCTCAGTCCCTCGACCTTCCGCGACAAAACCCGCCGCGCTCTGCAACTACGGGTGCAGCACGCAATGTTCAATGGACAATGCAACTTTATCACGGAAATCTTTCAAACATACGAAGTCAGTCTGTGACAAGTTTTTATCGATTTGGGTCTGGACTGTATTACCGGTTCGAAAACTGGATCCGCCGAATAGCAATTCTGGGTCGAGACACCTCTTACCTCCTCGAACTACCAGGCCTCCTACTCCAGCTGGTGCAGGAGTTAGGATTGCTGAACTGAAGTGCAGGTGCAGGGGAAATGCACAAAGGTCAAGTGGGTCAGGTGCAGGCACTACAAACCCCTGATGAAGAAGAAGAAAAAGAAGTGGGTCGCTTAATGTAAACAATACCTGTTGTGCTTGAGCACAAGCTTGACCTTCCCGTAGGAGAGCGTGCACAGTTGTATGAACTCGACGATGCCGGCCGGCACCTCGCACTTGCTCAGTCGCTGCAGGTACTCCACGATGTCCGCTGTCTGCAGCCCGACGGACACCGCCGCGTATAGACTGTACGCCGTCAGCTTGTACTCGTGGATGTGTTGTGGCCTGTGAGTCACGTAACATATTTTGTTTAGTAGCCAGAAGTGTCCCACTGCTGGACACGTTTTCTCATATTGCTGCTACAATTCTCTACCCAGCACCCGCACCACATGCCTGCCCCCGCGGAGTCGATCGAGCACGCGCTTTAAGGCCTCTACAAACTGCGACCGGCGGGCCATGCCGGCGGCAGGCACTGTTGTCTGTTCGCTCGCTCGCGCTCCACTCAGTCGCCCGCCGGCTTTCATAACGTAGTGACGTGTGGCCGCAGAATGCCGCAGATGCCGTGGCCCCCCGCAGTCCTCGTATCGCCGGCAAAGGTCGTTCCGGCTGCCTCACGCTAATCCAGGAGAAGCCGGCGCGGCCGGCGGGCGCAGTTTGTAGAGGCCTTTACGCTCTGTCCCTCCCTCACCTTCCGCGACAAAATCTCCCCTCGCAGTCGGCATGCTACGGGTGCTGGGCAGTACAATCTGGCAGTAACTAATCCCGCCATCTCCTTGCGGCCTACCCATCTGTCTGGATGCACGCGACAGACATGTCGGGCCAGCGCTATTTTAGCTTGGCGGTCTGCACACCTACGCCGGCAATGCCCGGTAAGTTGGCTACTATTTGAGACTAGGGTAACCAGTGTCTTAGGAACCGGGCACAAAAAAATATTGATAAATTACTGCTGGACTTGGCAAGGCGAGAAGACGGCGCGGCAGATAGACCGGTAAACGAGCGGTAGCCAAGAGGAGGTCAAAGACCAGTCGGCAGACCACCTGTTAGATTCGACAATTGTAATGGATACTGTAAGCAAGTTAGATGCAACTCACCGACAGACCGGCTCTGCTATGGCGATCAGGAAGTCGTGTGCGTGTTTGTAGACGGGAGAGAAAGCCTCCAGGAAGATGTGGCCATTCGGAGCCACCCACAGTGGCCTGCTTGTGTTGTCCGACTTCAGAGTCATTTGGCTCCTGGAAGCATCGCATATGATCGCGTTATAGGTATGTTTGTGATGACGCTGTTTCTGGTTCCCACGATACAAAGTATCCTAGTGTGGGGCCAGATGCAATGTATGTGCCTGTATGTAAATTTTTGTTTGTCGTATCTATTAATAAGTTGTCTGTGTCTGTTTTGGAGTACAATAAAGAAATTACCAAAAGTCGAAGTATCCAAGTGAAGGAGCTGTCAAGCAAAGGACTAAACACCCATAGTGTTAGAGCTCTTCTCCTTGAATCCACATTTACTTTTGTAATGTCTCTTTTTTTCAGGCAATCATTGTGCAATAGTTACCTATAATCCTTGGCCCCGAACTCGTCCTCAGGCACTTGGTCATTCTTCTCAGCGTCCTGCATGGCCGCGCCGGGAACCCCGGAATTCTCTGAGACTTCATCATCAACCAAATCAATGGTTTCTTCCTCAACTTTTTTCTTTTTGCCTGTACATAAATGTTGTTCAATTTAAATCATCATAAATAACATATCATGATTTCTTAATAATTATAGAGATGTAACTTACTAGACTTTTCAGCACCAGATTTGGAATCATATTTCTTAATTTTTTTTGGCGGTCCCATTGTATAATATTTTACCTGAAACATTTAAAAAAACTAATGAAATGTACACAAATGTACACTTTGTACACAAAGCCAATTAATTCAAAAATAAGATGTAATAAGATCTCATGAAATTCTGAGATTAAACAAAACAATAATTGCATCACATCACATATTTGTGTGTTGAATGTTGAATAAGTTGGACCCAAGTCCCCATGCAAGCCCACAGAAATTTCCAGGATGTTTTGTCTCATGATCTGACTTTAGATAGGTAACAAAAACATAATAATTATTATGTGTATTGTGACAAATAAATATTCATTCTATTCTTATTATAAATCTTGGCTTACCTTATTTCAAAATATATTTTGCCAATAAATGTAATGATAGTTACTGCAGTCTTGGGTTTTATCTTACCATTCCTTCCTTTCCACTATAATTTGGTGTAGACTAACTTATCTGCAGGAAATGTGGGCTAAGGCTGAGGGCTAAGGCACCAAACATACTGATTACCAAAAATTTAATGTTTTAATTAAATTTTTGTCCTTGCAATTAATTGTGTGCAATAAAGAAATTATCAATTACTAGCTGACCCGGCAGACTTCGTACTGCCTCAATCGATAAATAAAAGACCTAAACTTTTGTATAAATTAATTTCAAAACAAACAAAACTTTATGCAGCGGTAATAAATTGCAAATTGACTCTTTGACGTTAGGAACACACCTAAATTGCTCAGACAACAGTGAGTGATTATAATTTAATATGAACTTTATTAAATAGCAATAAAGTTCAAATTGACTCTATAAAACGTTTGTATGGGAAATAGAAAGGGCTGTTTTTAGGGTTTTCCCGGTAATTATTCGATTTTTTCTCGCCTTTTAAACCTTCCCTAGACCTCCACGAACATTTCAAGACAAAGATAAGATAAATCCGTTCAGCTGTTCTCGAGTTTTAGTGAGACTAACGAACAGCATTTCATTTTTATATATATAGACTAGCTGACCCGGCAGACTTCGTACTGCCTCAATTTAATATGAACTTTATTGAATAGCAATAATGTTCAAATTGACTCTAGAAAACGTTTGTATGGGAAATAGAAAAGGGCTGTTTTTAGGTTTTTCCCGGAAACTATTCGATTTTTTCTCGCCTTTTAAACCTTCCCTAGACCTCCACGAACATTTCAAGACTAAGATAAGACAAATCCGTTCAGCCGTTCTCGAGTTTTAGTGAGACTAACTAAAAGATACTGCAGTAATGCCAGTCAGGAACAAACTGAATACTTTAATAATCAAACATACCCTCATAAACAATAATAATTGAAACAACCAAAACTAGACCTTATTTCAATACATAATACTAACGAACAGCAATTCATTTTTATATATATAGATGAACTCAACCAGTACAAGTAGGCGCACAACAGGAATGCTGATTCGGCGCCCACATTCCGCCTCTATCCTCGCACTTTCTCTAGTGACATGCAGTTGTGTACTTGCTATCGGAACTGATAATACTACCTATAATATTATATATATTTTTTTAGTAAATCCTAACTAGATTTGAAGATTTCGTTTTCAGTTAGTTGTTAAGCAGGTACCTGTTTTTCGTTGTTTTTTCATTTAGATTTGGTGAACCAGTTGATTAGCGTGAATGTCATTTTATGATTCAATGTATCTATCTATCCAGCCTCCAATACCCACCCCTTGCAGTCGAGAGATTGTCATTGTCCTGGCCGAACAGGAAAATAAAATGACATTAAAATTAGGGGAAATTAAGTTCTCATCCACTTGCAATAGACATTAATTGACGTCTTGGTAGTCACTGTCAAAGTCACACTATTTTGTGCTTCTGCGAGCAGTAGAGTTAACAAAATGATTTATGTATATAAAGCAAAGATGGCCTGTGTGACCTTAAATTTACTTCTGAATGTTTTTAAGTATGATACGGATAGTCTAAGACGGCGAAGGTAGAATGTTTAGAAACACTCCAAAGGAACTAAAGTTACATATGTTATTGGCTAATCATTAACTAGGGTAGCCTATAGCTACAATTGAAATTTAAGAGTATGTGAGACTAAGATATATATTTCAGCTACCCAGCCCCCTTATTCGCTAACTCAGTGATGACCCGTAAAAATTAAGAAGCTATTGGTGTCGTTCAATTATCGTGTAACCAAAGGATATCAAACTATCATCACTGAGTTAGCGAATAAGGGGGCTGATCGAGTCTTATATAATAAATTGCAGAAAATCTGGTAAAAACAATTCTAACCTCCAAACTTTAATCTCGAAGAAGAATCAATAACTTCAACGTTATATTATGAGTAACATTTTGCTTACCAGTCAATATATATCGTCATATTTCCTTCTAAAAGTTAATGTTTATAAGTTACTATGTTTTGTTTTCGATACAATGCTTCGCTTCGCTTTTCGGTCGGCGCGGCGCAACAACTTTCGTTCGTTCACTCAACTTCATATTTATTTTTTTTGTATTTAATGGTCACTCAACTTCACTCGCATCCTTGGAGGTAGCGATGGGCGAGTCGAGTAAAGTAACTCGAGTTACTCGAGCTATGCTGCCAACGAGTTAACTCGAGTAGCTTCTTCTATCAACTCGAGTTGACTCGCTCAACCGATCCAACGCAACGCAACAGTTTGTTGCATCGAAGCGCGTGCGAGGGAAGCGAGTCGAGCGAATGAATGTGGACTGAATGCTTTAGCCTACTCGAGTTGAAACTGCGGCTACCTCAAACCTCAAAAAATGGCCCGCGATTATGGCTTGGCAATAAATTCAGAATAAAATTAAAAACATCATATTTGATGAGGTTGCGAATAGACAGCTGAGTCTAAATAAATGAATACCTAGTTAAGGAGTTCTTAGTAAAATAAACTTGCGTTAATTTCAATTATTTGTACGAGTGTCAAATACTTCTAAACAATAAAATGAGCACAGCACAAGTTTAATTTACTCGACTTAAATTCTCGACATTCTACTCGAGAGTTCGAACTCGAGTTGTAGGTACTCGTAAATTACATTTTAGTCAATCTCAGTCTCTCAGACGAACGAGTTTACCTTTAATGAAACCGAGTCGAGTCAACTCGAGTCAGCCATCATTTCAACTCGAGCAACTCGAGTTGGAAAAAAAAATTGGTTGCCTGTAAAGTCGGTATACGGGCGAAAGTTTTACGTGACAACGACTTTGAGTGGTAAAATAATTTTAATGTGAATATTCATTCGTATAGTAGGAAGAAGGATGAAATAATAGTAACAATTTAAAACATTTATTGAAGGGACGCGTGCCTTTCACTTTTTATGTCTGTCTCTCTCGCTCTTAGGCGGGCTAACCATGCCCGAGAGTGGAAGGGACGCGTGCCTCTCACTCGCTCTCATTGTGAGCGCATAACGTGAGCGGAGCGTAACGCAGTTTCTTGAAGTGTCACCCGGCAAACCAATTTATAAGACGTTGTCACGTCAAAACACACGACTCGCCCATCGCTACTTGGAGGAACGCGGCCTGTTGCTCGAAGCTCGCATCGCATCAGTCGCATAGGGTGACCATAATGACCACCATTGTTCGTGTTGGTTGTGAGTCGGTCGGAGTCGTGACAAATAAACCAAACTCCCGGAATGTAACTTGGCCAGCGTTTGCTGTTTGTCTCGCTCTCTCACAAAGACAGACTTTTGTGAGAGAGTGAGACACACACAGCAAACGCTGGCCAACTTATACCAATACTTCCAAGACCAACACTAATGGGGAGTTAAAATGGGGAAAGAAGGACAGACAGAAGAACATGAAATTATATATTGCCAGCCAGTTTCGATGTAAATGCACCCTTCAAATGCGAATTTCAGATTAGGCATTTTTCGATACGCAGGACCAAAGCGGCACCGGCGGCGGCGGCGGCACCGGCACCGGTTTAGTGAGTAAACAAGTGAGGGACAGACAGTCAGGGGACAGAGTTCTATTCCTCTCTTACTCACTAAACGGTGCCGGTGCCAGTGTTGGGCCGCAGGCGGCGGCGGCGTATGGAAAAACGCCATGCCAGCGTGCGGTGCATGCGCCATGCCTACGTATGTTGTATTTACGGCATGCATTCCCAATTTCGTTGTATGTGAGGTAATATTTTTCATATAGCAATACTTTACTTTTTTTGGCCGTCTGTAAGGGCCAGTTTACATTGGTCAAAGACAGTGGACACTACAGTAGCAAAGACAGTGGACAGTGGCGAATACTCGAGACAGTGACTGTTTACACTAGGATCCACTGGCAAGGCAACTTGAAAGCCAAGTTGACTCGCCACTGTCCGATCGGTTTATACCGCTGTACTGTCCACTGGTACTTTTCCACTATCCTTGACTATAATATAAACAGGCCATAACTTGGACCCAGACGGCCTGTTAGTGTCTAAACACACTATGCCGAAGTTACGCGACCGAACTTCCGCGGCTGATTTTACGTTCCGACGTATTCGGCTGATAGAGACTGTCTATAGTTTAATTTGGCATTCGCACGTTCCTGTGGCGGCGCCTCCTAAGTACAAGCCACCAAGCTTTAAGAACTGTCAGACACAACTAACACAACTGGCAAAATTAGTACGTTTTTTCGCCACACGCCAACTTATACTAGACAGTCTGTATGTATGACACACAAACCATAAGTGCCGAACTTACTTATTTAGTTGCCGCTGAACTTATGCCCGATCGAAGTAACGCTGTACGCTATAACGCAACGTAATTTCGGCATTAAGTGTCGTCAGTAATTCAAATACCTAGCATTGCAGGCAGGGGCGTAATCAAATCATGCCGAACTTCGGTCACGTAACTTCGGCAAAGTGTGTTTAGTTTAGAGTAGATTGCGTCTTCGTTTAGAATGCGCGCGGTGAGAAGAGAAGTCGGACTAAAGAGATCATTCATTTTGGGCCAAAAGTGAAAGTGCCGGACAGAAAAAAAAGTGTAATATTCGCATAGAACCTCATAGAACAGAGGATAGAACCTCAGGATAGAACACACAAATCCTAGTTTTTCACAATGACACTTAACCTTTAGAGGCTATGATAAAAGCCTGGCCCTTACAGACGGCCAAAAAAAGGAAAGTGTTGCTATGTTAAAAATATTACCTCACATACAACGAAATTGGGAATGCATGCCGTAAATATATGGCGCACGCACCGCACGCTGGCATGGCGTTTTTCCATACGGCCCAGATACTGGCACCGGCACCGGTTTAGTGGGTAAGAGAGGCATAAGAGAGGAAAGCTCATGGACATGCATGTGCATTCTTACCCTCGCCCAGCTATGAACTCTCTCGCAACTCGCTGGTGAGGTGAAAACTTCCAGGAAAGTTTCCTTTTTTAAGGAATACTTCCTGAAAACTTCCAAAACTTCGGAAGTTTTCAAAATGTTGCAGTATTTCATTTTACTTTTCTGTTCTGTTATTAGGTGTTGTTAGTCTTACTGAGTAATTGCTCGGATAGGATATCATTTTTTTTCAAAAGGTAGAGATAGATCTCGAGGTGTAGATTACTCGAATTCGCCGCCATCTTGAACTTTTTAGTTACTGCACCGATTTGCTTCAAAATCGATATCTGAGGATCCGGTTGGAGTCCAATCATGATTCTGAAGTCAGATTTTGAAAAAGTCGCCGCCATCTTGTACTTTTTACTTACAGCACCTCAAAATCGATATCTGAAGATGCGGTTGGAGTCCAATCATGATTCTGAAGTCAGATTTTGAAAAAGTATCCTGAACTTTTTACTTACAGCATCGATGAGCTTCAAAATCGATATCTGAGGATCCGGTTGGAGTCCAATCATGATTCTGTAGACGGATTTTGAAAAAGTTGCCGCCATCTTGAACTTTTTAGTGACTGGCCTGATTTGCTTCAAAATCGATATTTAAGGATCCTGTTGGAGTCCAATTATGATTATGAAGTCAGATTTTGAAAAATTCGCCACCATCTTAGTAGTCCAAGATGGCGGCCATATATCTTCAATCATCTTCATTCATTTTTTTTTATTATTATTTTTTTCGATCTTCAACACTGTACTTACGAGTCTTACGACACGCAATGAACTAAGTAGCAACGGAACGTATGGGAAATAAAAAGTTTCGATTGCGTGCACTGTTAACGTATGGGACTTTTTCCCATTTCTCCAGTGTGGACGGCGCCGCCGCCGGCGGGGTGTGGACGACTGGGAATAAACGGTATTTCCGATTTTGTCTTGAAGTTCGAGCTCGACGATTTTTTTCCCGACACGAGAATTTTCCGAGAATTTAATTCGCTCTTGGCCGAAAAATCCGGTTCGGACTGGTCACTTTTTTTTTAGCTCACCCTTTCCGATCACTGATGTAACAACTAAACATGCATAATATTCACAATATACAGCTAAATAATAGGATACAAAACGAAACTGAACAGACTACACTATGAACAGACTACAAAGGAAACTTTCGAGGGAGTTTTCGGAAAGTTTCGGGAATTTTCACCTCTGTGCTATGGCACTTAGATGGCACTGACAGGGGGGCGCCACTGCAACATCGGTCGATTGAATGATTGGATTGATTGCGTTAGTTCCGGCCCTTGGTAACTATTTAGCACTGTAATTTTTTACCAAGTGAGTGTAAAGAACTAGGTACCTATTTTTAGGGCGAGTGTTTTTAGGGTTCCGTACCCGAAGGGTGCCAAACGGGACCCTATTGCTGAGAATTCGCTGTCCGTCCATCCGTCTGTCTGTCTGTCTGTCTGTCACCAGGCTGTATCTCATAAACCGTGCGTAGCTAGACAGTTGAAATTTTCACAGATGATGTATTTCTGTTGCCGCTATCACAACAACATATACTAAAAATCAAAAGAAATTTAATATTAAGGGGGGCTCCCATACAACTAACGTGTTTTTTTTTTTGCGGTTTTTTATAGATAATAGTACGGAACCCTTCGTGCGCGAGTTCGACTCGCACTTGGCCGGTTTTTGAAACACGAGCGACTGAGGGATTCTAGAGTTGACTCATAAGTAGAATCCTGAGAGAGCGAGGGTTTCAAAGTACATCACTCGAGCCAAAAATAGTTTTTACTCCTGAGGTGGACACTCTACGTTTCATCGCGCCCTCTATGAGAAAAGGAGTACTAATCAATAAAATACCATGGTACATGTTTAGAATTACAATTGTATATTTATTAAAACAAATGTGATATGTCCTCCACACAGTTAAAGCTGTTTTAGTATTGGCTAAATCTTGAAAATAAAATCAAAATAATATTTCATTGTATATGTTATGTATGTATGACAACTTCCGTTGTCTCTGAAACGAAAGCTCATGGACATGTGCATTCTCTCTCCCCATACTTACCTACCGAGCCCAGACTTGGTATTTGACTGACGCGCAAAGGTTCAGACTCGGAGTTTGTCAGGGAGCGCAGCATTCTCGGTGTTCGGCTTTTAGACCGGATCCGGAATTCCGAGCTGCGCTCCCGGACAAAGATTATAGATGTAGCTCAGAAGGCTGCCCAATTAAAGTGGGACTGGGCCGGTCACGTTGCTCGAATGCTGCCCAATCTTTGGCCTAAGAGAACCACAGACTAGCTCCCAGAAAATGCAAAGAGAAAGCGTGGCCGACCCAGGAAAAGATGGAGTGATGAGTTGGGAGATGATAAAGAGTAGGAGACCGCTCAGGATCGAATAGAGTGGAAGAGGGGGACAGAGGCCTTTGCCCAGCAGGCTAAAGACATTACAGGCTCGTAATAAATAATAATATGTATGTAACGTGAATTAGATCTTTATTAGCGAACATTTCATCATAAATCAAAATAACTTCATTGTATCATTCATATTTTATGCTCAAATTTGCTAAATGACATCATAGTTTGAAGCAAATGACAACATTGGATTATATTATTAGCTTAATTTTGTCAAAATAATGTCCCTACATTATGTTCAGTTCTCAAATGCCGCGTCCATGCGTCCACGTTCTGGAAAACCTGAAAAACAAAAGATAGATTTTTAAACATAGCACATGACGCTACATAGGTTAAATATTGGCAGGTACGACCACCTTTAATCCCGCTTGATTACGCTGGCAATTTTTATTGACGCATGCGTTAAACGCACTCTGCCGCGTGGACATCGGAAAGGGCATAATTTCGCGTTAAACGCGCACTTGAATCAGCGTCGAGTACGCACCTCGGGGCAGTAGTGGCAGGGGCAGAGGTGGCGCGCGCCGTGCCTTGCGGCGTGCTCGCGGAACTGCACGCCGTCGAGGAAGGCGAGCCCGCACGCCTCGCACATCCAGCCGCGCGCGCTCGCGCCGCCGCCGCCGCCGCCGCCGCCGCACGACTCCGCCGCCGCTGCAACACACGCGCGTGCTTAACAAGGGCCCGCAAGCAACAAGTTAAGGATACAACAAATTGTACATTGAACATGAGGAATGTTAGCCGCGTTATCTTAAGAAACGACACGATATATATGTCGGCGGCGGATTGTAGAATTGGGCCCAAACGTGAAATATCATGAAACAATAAAATCTCTTAAGGCAAACACTGCGGCAGCTTAGGTGAAGACTAAAGGGGCGAGCGCAGCGAAGCCTCCGAACAGTATTCGTGTTCGTTTGACATGTATAACACAAAAAACATAATGTAGCTGAATAAAAATATTTTTTAAAATACATGTGTTTTTCGTTAAAACCCGCCACATCATGATGTGCCCAGTAATTGATTGGGCATATCATGAAATGGCGGGGCACATGACGGCACATCATGATGTGCCCGATTCTACGATCAGCCGCCGACATATACAACGTGTAAATGAATTAACGCAAAATGAGAAACTACTTTGGTATGTACATTCTGAGCAACTTTCACTATGCAACCGATTTGATCAGAGCAACTTTATTTTTCACTTCCCAGTAGATTTTGGCCTGAGTGGGTCAGCTGATTTGTATGGAGAAGTGAACAATAAAGTTGCTCTGATCAAATCGGTTTCATAATGAAAGTTGCTCAGAATGATATATATCGAAAGTAGTTTCTCATTTTGCGTTAATTCGTTGACACCCTGGTTCAGGCCGCGAAACTATCATATCCGTCTCCTACCCAACATTTGCTGGAAATCTCTTATTAGAGATAAGCTCGCCTTTGCACATATATTTTTAGGGTACCGTACCCGAAGGGTGCCAAACGGGACCCTATTACTGAGACTTCGCTGTCCGTCTGTCCGTCCGTCCGTCCGTCCGTCCTGTCTGTCACCGGGTCCGTCTGCACGAACCGTAATAGCTAGAAAGCTGAAATTTTCACAGAATGTGTATATCTGTTGCCGCACCAACCACAAATACTGAAATACGAGAGATATTGTAAATTAAAGGGGGCCCCGATACAAGAGACGTGTTTTGATACACTTACGCATTTCAAAATGGAGATCTTGACTGAAAGTGTTTATTTATTGTCATAGCAACCATGTCATAGACACATACTACACATTTAAATATGATAGCATATTTCGCGTCAACCCACATGGTTGTGGTTAGCCGGTATGATGTAGACTCTCAATCCGGAGGTCGTCGGTTCAAATCTCGTGAAGGCATAAACTTTTTAAATTTTCTTTTTGCTTATTTTTTTATTGTTTTGAGTGCTTTTGATTTGTTGTACGATGGTATGGTACGGTACCCTTCGTGTGCGATACCGACCCGCACTTAACCGATTATTTCTATCTTAAGCTATTTTTACTGTCATGCGAGTACAATAAAGAAATTACATCCATTACCACAACCTTCCACCTGCGTTCCGTGCGCGTGGGAGTGTGAAGACGCTTGTAGCTTTATCCTTACGTGATAATAAGTGGTGTAGCTGTCTGTACCTGCTGCATCAGCGTCATCCTCATCCTTGACCTCGCCGTCGGGGTCGCTGGGCTCGGCGGCGGCGGCGGCGGTGGCGGTGCAGGGCAGCAGCGGCTCCGACTTCGGCTTGCGAGGCTCGCGCGGCTCGTAGTACGGACACGCTGTAGATCGTCATAGTTAGGACATTATTTATATCCGAAACAATTGCGAAAAGGAATTCTCGCGCATTCGATATACGGATATTGACGCCTATATCGAGTGATTCCCATACAATATTACTCGATATAGGTATCGATAGCCGTATATACCCCTGGATTACAATCGCATCAAAAGGAGATGTGTACTTTTTCCTAGACAGTTGGTACTTTATTCGAAATAGTCATGAACCAAGCTAAAACCATATTTATATGAAAGAATATAATTTATGGATTTTAAATATACAACGTGTAACTTTAAGTACGCAAAACCTGAAAATACGTTGTTCAGAATGACGAGTATAATCGATTCCATCACTATTTACATCATTTTTTTTTTAATTTTATCCATAATTATTTATTGCCGCTTCTATCATTTACCGTGATCCAGCGAGATCAAATAAGTGTGTCGAACGAAAGCAGCGGCAGATCAATCCACAAAGCAAGCGCGCGCGCTACATTAGTTATCTCTTTCAAACTAAGGACCTCGCAATGAACGTTAGAAGGGAACAAACGGCGGGTATGAATCAGGTCTAGGTACCTATTTTGTGCAATCGCGGGCGGTGTACTGCGGGCGGTTTTTAAGGCGGCAGAACTAAGACAAACTATTAGAATTGTTAGGAAAACGAAAACTGCTTATATCTTCTAGAACTTTAGTTTTTTTTTAATTTTCTTTCTACAATAATTTTCTTGTGATAAAAATCACTTGGCGTCTATAAGATTTTGCGTACTTAGAGTTCAAAGTCAAAAGTCAAAGTCAAAGGCATTTATTTGCAAATATAGGTTGGTAAGGTGTTATGTACATTTATAGGAGCTTAACTATATCTTATCCTCTAAGGATGTGCAAAGTAATTTATATGATTACAATTTAAAGTGAATTTAATTAGCTTACTCAGGGAAGTACAAGTATATTTTAATAAATATGAACTTACACTATTATCTACACTACGCCAATTAAAATTCATACTCAATATCAATACATTGATGTCAAGTAATATTAAATTAATAAGAATAATGTCAAATACATGTCAAAATTATAAAATTAGTCAGATTTTGTGTAATTAATGGCAAATGTCGGGGAATTTCATGTCTTTTGATTTATCTTCAAGAAATTCTGCGACAGTGTAGTACGCCTTATCAATCAAAAATGTATGCAATGTCCTCTTTAATAGCTGTAAATGGTTCATGCTTCTTATTGAGTCTGGAAGAGCATTATAAATTATTGGTGCCATACCAAATATATTCCTTCTTGTGAGGGAGCTCTTGCAGTTCGCCATACATAATTTGTCGGTATATCGGTTGCTACGTAATTTCCTAAATAGACACATATTAGTTTTTACAAAGATCACTGTTTCATAAATGTACATGCAAGGTTATGTAAGAATCTTTAGTTTAATGATGTTTCTGTCTGCTTACACGTTACACGTTGTATATCATTATTTTTTTTAACTGCCGTTTTTAGTTTTTGTGATTTAAAAATAATTATTTATTTATTTATTTATAACAAGGCACATCAACAATGCAAACACTTACATTAAAATAAATAATATTCACAGAGTTCATGTGTTTGCATCAATTAGAGATGCGCAAATTTTATTTTATTTTTTATTTTTTCAAATTATTATTTTGAAATAAAACTGCCACCCAGAACAATAATTTACTACATTATGGCAACAATGTTCTGTCCCGTCAATCTCAACAGCCCCCTGTTCCGAGTCGCGCCATATCTTCTAGAACTTTAGTTTTTTTTTTTATTTTCTTTCAACAATAATTTTCTTGTGATAAAAATCACTTGGCGTCTATAAGGTTTTGCGTACTTAGAGTTACACGTTGTATATCATTAATTTTTTTTAAACTGCAGTTTTTAGTTTTTGTGATTTAAAAATAATTATTTATTTATTTATAATAATAATAAGGCACATCAACAATGCAAACACTTACATTAAAATAAATAATATTCACAGAGTTCATGTGTTTGCATCAATTAGAGATGCGCAAATTTTATTTTATTTTTTATTTTTTCAAATTATTATTTTGGAATAAAACTGCCACCCAGAACAATAATTTACTATGGCAACAATGTTCTGTCCCGTCAATGTCAACAGCCCCCTGTTCCGAGTCGCGCCACGGTCGATTGCAGCGTCTACGAAGACGTTCCGAGTCAGTTTTGGCGATACAAAACGATGGCATCGTGGACGCTGTGCTCGGTTGTGGCGTGACTCGGAACATGGGGGAAAGTGTCAGAAATGACAGCTAAATGAATGGGTTTTTTTTTGCTGCTTAGCCAAGCCAAGGATACAGGATATAAATCCTACCCATACAAATCATTTTTTCAAAATTAATAAAAAAAGGCGGTTTTAATAAAAATGATATTTTCGTAGGCTTTATTCATATTCATTTCCCTACCAGAAAAACCGCATATGATTTATGGTTCAAAAATCAGTACCGGAAAAATACATCTCCTTTCCTGCGCCATGGACAATGTTTTTTTGTAGGTCACTAAGATATTTTTCTGTACTTCGCCTTGCCTTTTAGATCCAAGCCCCCCCTCTACTGTACCGAGCGACGTTGCTTGAATCCCTCACTACACTCAGGATTCAATCTGGGCTTATTACTACACCAGTATCAAACCAGTGCCATTTATATGTCAAAGATAATCCCCGGTGCTCGGTGTGTGAGGGTGTGTGTGAGAGGGTGTATGTGTGTGAGGGTGTGTGTGTGTGTGTGTGTACTGACCGCCGTGTCCCACGTGCGTGGCGTGGAAGGTGACGCGCACGCAGTCCACGCTCTCGGTGACGATCATGTGCGCCGGGCACGCCTTGCCCGTCTTGTAGATCTGCCGCTCCGGCGCCGGCCGGATGCCCTTGCCCTGCACACCACACACCACGCACAAGCCTCTTTAAGCGATCACTCACTACTCCTATGTGAATGCGACTCGATATTTTGGGACTTTGGTTGATTTTCACAAGACAATAAATAAGATAATACTTTTTTAGATTTTAGAGAAGTTTACAATCCCACTTTTTGGCAATCATATTCCATGGGATATCCGAAAAACGAAATGACTGACCTAATTCGTACCAACATTTCTCGGATCCGGATAAGATGTAGTGCACAAGCGCTCTTTAGACGGATGGATAGCAATAGCGTCATCCCAAAACGTCTTCTGAATAAAATATTAGTAATACCTGATAAACATAGACGCCTGATTGCGAGCACATGTAGTGCGAGCGCAGTCCTTCGATGGTATGCTTGCTGGCCGTTGTCTTTCTGAAACGGCATTTCGTCTCCTCCTGTATCTGGCTCTTGTAAATCATGAAGTCTGGAAAAGGTCACATTGATATTTATGCCACTTTGTCTTCATTTATTAGTACAGACAGACACCACCATTTGATACACAAGCATTTGAATTTGACGTCTATGTTGATCACTGGCTAACTGCTCAAACAGTCCGTGTATCTGAGCACTAAGCCGCGCTGCAGCGACAGTGACGGGCGGTCGACGAATGGCTGAAGCATCTATCAAGATGAATACGGTATTTATGAATAAGGATCCATGCTGAATCGACAAGGATCCGTGCGGGAAAATCGTCATCCAAAAGAGCGGTGTGTTATGTGATTCTCCCAAGCTGCGTGCGGCACGAGCCGAGTGAGCACTCACCGTCCATGGAGGGGAACTGCAGCAGCTCGATGTGCTGCTTGAGCCGGTGCTCGGAGACGAGGTGCTGGTCGAAGTGGTGGCCGTAGCTAACGCGCTCGTCGCACAGCGGGCAGAGGAACGCCTTGCGCTTCTCCACCTGGGGGGCATGACCAACAACTTGGAACTTTGGAAGGCGACGCGAACAACCGTCTGCCGTTGCCTCTCCTCTGGTACCATGCGTCTACTTTCCCAATCCGTTCATTTCGCGTTTATGCTCATATCGTGCTCGGATATGAGTAGTCAGGGTAAGATAAAGACACTGACACCTCAGCGAGAGTCTTATAGAATTATACTCGCATGTGACGTCAAAACACAACAGGTCGTAATAATGATGAAATTTGACCAATCGGTTATTAATCTGATTGATGAGGTACTTTTGAGTGCTGAGGCGTACCTCGTAGCCGTGTTCCTTCCACAAGTGCTTGTTGAGGATCTGCTTCTGGCTGAAGTCCTTGTTGCAGATGTGACACTTCTTGCGGATGCGCGGAGTCAGCTTGGCCGCCTTCTCGGTGCTCAGCTTCACTGTAATGCACGGCAAATACTAGGACGACTCAAACTCGTGCTGGCACTATCTTTCAATAGATTCTTCGCAGTTTTGTAGTTGAGCCGTCATCGGTGCCATATCTCTTGATATGCTTTATGTTGCTGGGGAAGTCAAAAATGGCCGTGATGCAACCCCCGAGAGGGAGAAAACTTGCAGTCAACCTCAACCACTATGCCAACTGAGGCATTCTAACCAACTTGAATATCAGCGAAAATCATTTGATAATAATCTCAGGATCGAGGCATGCGGGTCGGAAGGTTGTAGCTGCCTTTAGGTGTAAGTAGGTGTTCGAATGGTCATGTGACTCACATCCATGCTTCATCCGCAGATGCGTGTAGCAGGCCTTCCGTCCAGTGTAGATGTTCTCGCAGAAGTGACACGGGAACTGCTTGTTGTCGCCCTCATCTCCCGGACGCAGCACGCCGTGGCATCTGGGCGGGAGGGGGGGGACAAGGGGGGGTGAGGTTACGGGGAGAGAGGGGTTAGGTAGAACAAGAAAGGATTGTTGGCTTGTTTCTGTAAAGGGATTTCAGGGAGATCAGTATTAGCGATTGCCTTTACTCACATATTTCTGTCTACGAGTGTAACTTTGCAAGAAACAAGTTGGAAAATGAAGTTTCAGCAATAGAAACACAAACATCCTATAAGATTCTCGCGATTAAATTAGTTAAATGACAACTTAAATTTCAAAATTATTTTGTGCAGCTCAGGGTAGAGTAAGGTCACAGATCACCCCCCATAGATACCGCATGATGTGACATTTGCACTGGACCGGACTCACCGGACTCGGAGGAAGGAAGGGTGTGCGGGAACAAACAAGCGGGCGTGTGATTGGCTAATTCAAGGTCGTTCTAGAAAGCACCGAAGATCTAGTGATGCGACATCTAAATTACTGAGATAGCCATTTATCGATACATACATACATTCAGAAGTCGCTTGAAGGACCACTATTTTTTCTATCCTAGTTTAGAGCGATAATTTATGTATTTAGTTTATTCATAACATAGGTATTTATTATTTAATATGCCATATATGTACTTGTTAATGTAGTGTATGAAGCAGTTAGATTAGATTATAGTTATACTGATATGCGACGTATGCGACAACGACAACTGTCAAAAATGTGACACCTGTAAAAAATAGTGACAGCTGTCAAAAATAGTGACAGCTGTCAAAATGCTGATCACTGTCAAATGTATGGATAAATGATAAATGGGATAAATGGTAGTTAATTTGTTATCCTCTGCACATTTTTCTGCAACAAGTCTTTTTTCCATACAAATAACGGCTTGAATTATTCTAAGTGTTTTCTGGCAAAAAGTGGACAAAAGGGGAAAGTAGACAGATTGTACCGGAGGGGTATCAGGTTTTCTCTCATAAGAACACCGGTCGAACAATTTTAGTATGGAGAACTATGAAGCTTGAAGTTGACGAAAGGGGTATAATGTGGGTAGCGGTAGGTGTGTCATGTGTCACCTCTCCATGTGCTCCCGCAGCGTGGTGGTGGTGTGGAAGACGGCGGCGCACAGCTCGCAGTCGTGCCGGGGGCCGCGCGCGTCGTCCCGCGGCTGCAGCCCGTGCGTCACGCGGATGTGGTTGTTCAGCCCCACGTGGCTCGGCAGCACCATGTCGCAGTAGATGCACTGGTTGTCGTCCACCACCTCCATCGATTCCGGGTCATCTGTTAAATGGATGGATGGATGCTTTACAGAATGTGCTTCAGAAGGGCTCTTTTTTGGGCCTGCCTTTTGACGAGTCCTAAGTAGTAGGTGTCAGTTTCAGCACATCTTAGAACACTGATTTACAGGGTACCCTTCTGGCAAAATAGTGTGAGCGTTATAATATAAGGTTAACTTTTGTTTACTTGATTAGGTCAGAAGTAATGCCAAAAAATAATGTTTCAATGGCTGGGTATGCTGATATGATGGTGTCAAGATGCTAATACAATACAAGAATATATAACCCACCTTAGACTGTCTTTACCTCGCGGAACCAGCAAATGCAATTTTTTTTTCCACATGTTTTGAACTTTATTACCAAGTCAAGGTTTTAAAATTGCGGGCTATTGATTTGAGGTTTATTCAGGAGACGTTTGAGTGGATAAGGAGTGCAGATAAACTGAGGAGTACCTTCCTTCCATGCCATTGCTTCCATGCCATGCCATTCCAATACAAATAAAGTGAACACAAAGCTAGATTTTGTTTCTGACAACTGATAAATAAACCCAAAGAGATTATTTGTTATGTAATTGAAGTTACGAAACAATAGAAGATTGTTTTTTGTTTCTTACCATCCATATCATGAGTAGGGTCATAATTAGCCTTCTGAACTCCTCCAACTTTGTTTCCCTTGGCCAAGTCTGGGGTAATGACCTCATCTTCTTCCAGCAGTGCCTCATCAAGGTATTCTTCATCTTTAAGACAAACAATTATAATAGATTAGTCTTCCTTGTGATGATTTAAAAATAAATTTTGGTGGGAAGTCCTTCTTTTTTCTTTGTGTTGCATGCGATTTGCAATTGTCTTTTGCAATAATGCTGTTTAATTTCCTCACAATCTAAGTGAAATACATAAAACCCATTTTACCCTTGACTTGACCATCCACCCTCGCCTTTCAGATTAAAGTGACCTACAAGTATGAAGTAGAAGACCTGAAACTATGGTGTAGGTAGTATAAGTAGTACTCATAACACCATCTCTTTATTATGAAAGTTTACTAATTCTAAGCTCAATGGAATGAGCACCCTGTGGTTTTATGCCTTGCTGTACAATCTACTATTAATAATAAAAATAAATACCTTTTATTCCATGCAGCATTGCCATGCTTTTGGTGGTCTGATCTTTGAAAGTTACAGCATCTTCTAATTTTTGCACACATTGTGCGCAAATATACTTCAAATCATTGGCTACCTGTTAGTAAAGATTGTTTTATATCTAGTGACTCTGATATGCAGACCCAACAGAGATGTGCTGGTGCAATTTGTCAGAATGAGATAACACATAAATGAGGACATATCAGTGCCTGAGCCTGAAGATACTAGCCATTCTCTTTGAAATAACAGCAAACTCAAGACGGAAAATATCGTGTGGAAGGAAACCTTACTCATAGTAGCGGCGAAGGGCTAGCACTGTCACGCAAAAATCAATCACGCAGTTGTGCCTCTGCCACCCCGTTTGGGAAAAGGAGGGTTGGAATGTAAATAAGCTTCCGCCCCCTTATCGAAACTCTGACCAGGTAGTTGTAATGATTGGTGTTGAATTGTACAGAGCCAACATGTTTTTACAAAAAAAAAACTTGGGTCTGTCGTATCGTGGTTTTTCCTTTGCCGGCGACACGAAGAGAATAGCGTCTGTATTTAGGTGTGTAAACTCGTGACGAATCAAAAGCTTACCTTTACATTGAAACAACTCTCAAGTATCTTTGCATAGGTCTCAGAGTTTTCCGCGTAAACAGTAAATAGGTCACACAAATCGTTTGTTTGCATGCAGCTGATGCAACCTTCGAAGTCTTCCTCCTCCATTTTTTTACAGAATATTTTCCACTTTCGTTCGCAGACCGCAGTTTACTTGACGCCAAAATGCAAAAGGAGATTGTAAAACAAAACAATATTCTTTTTCAGCGCTCCAAATTCGAATTTTTTTGGTTTATTTGACAGGTGTTTTGACATTGTACCACAAACAACAAAACTTGCAGATAGACGATCCATCTAACCCAAACCCAACCAAACCAACATGTGAAATATGTGAATATACTTGACTTGACGGTCTGATCGGTCCAAATTTTGCAGAAATTACTGCAACTGTCAAATGAAGTGTCAAATAAAGCCTCAGAATAAAGCAGGAACCATAGTCTATGGCAGGAACAGAGGACCACACGACGCAGAGATGGGCGCTGGGATTTTTTCCGAATCACCCAGTTTGGAAAAATTCGAAAAGTTGGAATTATTCTGGAATTATTCCGAATCCTTCCATTTTAGTGGAAAAATAAGTGTAAATAGGGAAAAATAAAGATTATTACAAAGATATTGAATTGAAATCTACACAAATCGATGTAGGACTATTGGACCACCAAATTATGTCAGGGGTTAAAAACAAAAGATTACGCTTACTTAAAAAACGGCCAAAAATGATCACGTAATTGTTGAATGATCCCACATGGTGATAATGTTTGTCATGAGGATTTTTTTCCTAAAGCGTCACATAAGCGAGATATTTGATATTATCATAGAGTGCCAAAGTTTATTTTTGCAAAATCATTCACTCAAATATCTCGCTAATGTGACACTTTAGGACAGATTTCCTTATGACATAATTTGCTGGTATAATAGTTTTCTATCGACGTGTGCAGGTTTCATTTCGATATCTTTTAAAAGCACCTCAATTTCCCATATTTACACAAGTTTGATGGGAAAATATGTGTAAATAGTCTAAAATAAAGGTGTTTTACAGAGATATTGAATTTAAACTTACACAGGTCGATAGAAGACTATTAGACCAACAATTTATGTCATGATGAAAATCGACCTAAAGTGTCACATAAGCGAGATGTTAGAGTGTAAAAAATGGCAACACTAGTGACCCCTGTCAACAAAGTGACATCTGTCAACAATGTTAAGTAACATTATCACCAAGTCTTAAGATTTAATGATTTTGCAAAAAAAGCTTTTGGCAATCTAAAATATCAAATATCTCGCTTATGTGACGTTTAAGGAAAAAAATCCTCATGATACAAGTTGTTGTGCAGGTTTCAATTCAATATCTTTGTAAAACATCTTAATTTTTTCATATTTACACATATTTTCCCATCAAAATGGAAGGATTTGGAATAATTCTGGAAGGATATCGGAATTATTCCAAAAAGTAATTATTCCGGGTGATAGCCCATCTATGCAAGAGACGACGTACATACATTGCCATAACCAAAAATAAATAAAATGGAGTTTGGTTTTGGTTGGTCGAACGAGGGTCGAACGAAGAACGAAGGATGGACGAATATTTATACATTGTACTCTGTGGACGAAGGCGAAGGATATATTACTGATTAGCGATAAAATAAAATTGTTGAAGAAAGAATTTACGACTTACCTACCTGTGAACAGTAAACCGGGTCATGGTAGTTTGTCGGACGCACTTTATAAACAGATCAATCATCCTCATTTGCAATGGCGCCCTCACTTTTTAGCTACGATACATTGATTCATGCCTTGGCTGGAGCGACGGTATGTAATTTCTGTAAACTTTAGATGTGTAATAGCTACTAACAGCTATACTCAATAATAGTCTTCAAATGCTTGGAAGGACTTTAGTTCCTGACCTACTGAAATTGACCTTGGGAGGGGGGAAGGGGGGAGGGGGGAGGTGGGGGGATGCCCCCCCTACTACTCCCCCCGAACGGAACTGTATAGTTTCTGAGTTATGATTTTTTTAATTTTTGGAGGTTACATAATATAAGGACTTTAGATCCTGACCTACTGACCTTGACCTTGAGGGGGAGAGGGGGGGAAGGGGGAGGGGGGCAGATGCCTCCCCTACTTCTCCCCCCCCGCGGAAGTGCCTAATTGCTGAGATATGATTTTTTAAAGTTTTGAGTTTTGAAGTTTTTTTGTATTGTTGGGCGGGGGAGTTGGAGGGGATGAGGGGTTGGAGGGGGGGTTGCCAGAAGTAGGGGGTCGCCTCGCTCCGCTCCGCTTCGCTCGGCTCCCGGTTCTGCTTATAAGTGTGTACCTAACAAACCTATCTTTAGTTTTCAAACAGGAAGTAACCTATAACTGATCCAATCGGATTCAAAATGGCCGCCCAACCAACAAAAACTCGGACAGACAACACCCCAAATGCACTCCGTTTCAGAAAAATTACAACTTTTAATTTATCAAAAGTGATATTTTACGTTTAAAATAGATTCATCTTTTCAAATATGCATACAACGAAACGTAACTAATGTATTTTGACCACAGACCATAGATTTTGACATATTTTTTGCGTTTTGTTACATAATTTTACAATATTTTCAGATTTTCAAAAAATCATATCTTAAAAACTACTAATTTCCGTTACCTGAAACTTTCAGGAAGATGATTAAATGACCCCAACTATACGCTAAAAAAGTTTTGACAGCCTAGTCAATAGGTCAGGAACTAAAGTTGAGCCAAATGCTTATCAGTTGCTAACCCGAGGTAACTTCGCACTTCAATCAAAGTTTTTACTGTATTAAGTACCTATCGGAAAAGAGAATAGGTTTTTTCATACATACTATATTTCGATTTACAGTCCTGTGCCTCTTGGTGTTGGCATAAAAATAAAGGAAAATATATTTTAGAAATATCTTGTTCTCTGTCTGATATGTTTTTTATTCTTTAGGGCAGCGTTGTTGGCCTGACAGCATTTTATCCATTGGACACTATTCGGTCACGGATACAGGGTATGTTATTAACATTTAATATGTTAAACGCCAACACAAAAAATGTACTTAGTAGTTCCATACAACAGTGACAACTGTGGCACTCAACATTTATATTTTCAGTGGAAGATAATGACAAGCTGAAGGGATCGTCCTGGGAGATACTTGTCCGATTAGCAAATGAAGAAGGCATTGATGCTCTCTACCGAGGAATATACCCAGTGCTGCAGTCCCTCTCCATCTCCAACTTTGTATACTTCTATACATTCCATGGACTCCGCAAATTGCTCTCGAAGAATGGAAGTGCTCTTCAGGACTTATCTGTTGGGATTGTTGCTGGCAGCATCAATGTTTTGTTGACTTGTCCATTGTGGGTGGTCAACACAAGGATAAAGTTGGAAAAGAACTCCTACAGTAGCCTGTCTGATGGCCTGCTAGAGATATTCAAGAAGGAAGGCATCAAGGGGCTATGGTCTGGATTTGTTCCATCTATGCTGCTTGTGTCAAACCCTGCAATACAGTTTATGGTCTATGAATCTGTGAAGAGAAACTTCATGGCTGATGGCAAGTTAGACAGTACTTCTATATTCTTGATTGGAGCCCTAGCAAAGGCAGTTGCTACCACTGTGACATACCCTGTTCAGTTACTGCAGTCACGTCTTCGTGCGGGCACTAGTTTAAAGCCTTTGTATCAAGATGCAAAATCTAACCCACTGTCTCTCTTCCGTGGTTTAGAAGCTAAATTGCTTCAAACTGTTTTGACGGCTGCATTAATGTTTGCTATCTATGAAAAAATCGTTCGTTTAGTTCTTACTCTTGGGGCGTTTGTTAGGAAAAAGAACTTTTATAAATAAATTAAACATTTCAAATGTTTTTTTCGAATTTAAATTCAATTTAAATGTAATTTTTTTTCACCTGGACTGAAAATCTTGATATTGCTAAATCCTTACAAATTAATCGCTAAATGTGTTAGTAAGCACGAAACTTGAGAATATCTGGCCCCTGATTCTCGCGCTATCGAGATCATCTCCCCAGTCGAGATATCGGTTTTGATACTGCCAAATCTGTCGAAAACAATCCCGATTTATATTTATTTCGATCGAAAACGGGTCGAGATATCTCGGTTGGTCGAAAGGCTAGTCGTAAGAATAGCTTTTTCTTGTTTTTGATAGATTTTGGTATCTCAAAATCGATATTTCGACCATGGACATGATCTCGCTAGCGCCAGAATCACCCCGCTGGACCAATTTAGATTAAACTATTCACTAAATTCTGAAGGTTTTTATGGAGAAAAGGGAACAGCCAAAAAATCTAAATATCCTTGGTTCAGTTCTTCTGTCTTTCTAAGGTCAATGATGGTGACTTTTGTCTAAGTCTTTTATTAAGACGCGCCTTTTCTTGTCATTTATCTAATCATTTTAAAAATGGCACAGTATGTTCCTCAGTTAGACTTGCTTAGCTTGGCTTAACCGTTGGCTTTAACCTTTTTTTATTCAATTTCCTCTAAAAAAAGTTAAGGATTGAGATAATATGGGAACCTAGGGCGATAGGCGGCTCAGGAGTCAAACAGCATAACGATGTAATGTCGTATATTTCGTATAAGAGAGAACACTTATAAGTTCCATAGCTGTTTATAGCAATCTAAATGCTTACATATGATATTGTACCTATGTGGGTCACAGTGTTTGAGAGTGTGAGTGTAATTCATTCATTACAGGATGAAATTCTAAGTTCTGATTGCCTAAGGCCCACCCTTAAGTATATTTTTATTATCAGTGAAGCAATAGAACATTTTGTTTAAACACATAAATTATTGATGTACACTCATATGCCATCACCAAATTGTAATGTTTACTTTTGTTTAACAAGGTCTAACTGTTATTGATTTTATAATGTTTGTAGATGAGATGTGTTTGGTTTGCACATTAGATTAACTGTGCTCAGTATTTTCCAAAAATGATGGCCAAGGCCAACGCAATGACGCAACAAGTGCCAACAAGGGTTATGTGTATGTAGGTAGAGCAAATAAGTAATAATTGAAACAAAAAGTAAACTTTAGAAAAAACCAACTTCCACAAACCCTATTTGATTAGATTGAGTTTAATACAAACTGTAACCCCTTATCCCCCCCCCCTTGGGGACTTAATTTTGTCAAATCCCATCTCAGTGCTACCCCACCACGCTACTAAGGAACCTCTGTACAAAGTTTCATGGCTCTCTAGGTCCACCGGTTTAGGCTATGCGTTGCCTGCCCGTCAGCCACGCATTGTATTTGTACCTAGTATTGAGCAGTTCTGGTGGCTATATGTGGTCTTCATCAGCAGTTCCGCATCACAATATTATGCTTACCATGTGCATTTGCACGAGTTATTATGAAAAACACATAAATCACTATAGGTCTGCCTATAATATTTGAAGAGTTCCCTCGATTTCTCCAGGATCCCATCATCAGATCCTGACCTGGTGTCAATGGGATCAATGGGAAGGTAAACCCTTTCAAACAAAAATAATTTTCCAAATCGGTCCATCCGTCTAAGCGCTATCGGGGCACATACATAAAAATAAAAAAACGACGAATTGTAAACCTCCTTTGGGAAGTCGTCGGTTTAAAACAAACAAACCATTATAAATGAGTGGTATTGGGGTAATTTTAATTTACTTACTTTAAATTATGGGGTTTTGGTTACTGGCTGAACGGGCACTGTGCTTCTGCCACCCTGTATGGGAAGTGCCATTACGCTAATTGATATTATTTTATAAATAACATAACATAGCGTCACGCCTTTTCCCATACGGGATGTTATATTGAATCGTATTATACCAAAGCTACAGTTACATTCTGTATGATTTTACATGTTATGTGATAAGATAAATCAGTGATAACATTCAATTAATTTTAGTTATATATAACATTCAATTAATTTATATTATATTTAAGTTATTTGTTACCGCAATGGGTGGCTTTAAATCATAATTCGTTTTTGTTATTTATTATAGGTAAGTCACAAGAATAGGTATGTATGTAGATATAGTGTTATTGTATTTATGACAATGCATTGAAATGACAATTTATTAAGGTTTTACTTTGTTGGCATGTTGGCATATTGGAATGAAGGGGATTAACAAAGCTAGTCACACATTCAGATATTCACTTATATTCTGGGATTGCTACATAAAATAAAAGGAACTTCCAAGCAGTTATATATAATTCTACTTTAAACATGTACATTGTACACTTCCATAATGGTCTTAGCTATTAGGTATTTTGGTGATGGACTAACTCGATGCGATATAAGCTGCAGATATTTCTTAGTTTACCTTGACGATATTGTAAGTGGTGAATGTTATACCAAAAAATTAAAGACATTGCTAGACAAAATCATTGTGTTTAATTTAAAAAATAAGGTCAGTTCGGCGAAGTCCGTCTGGCGGGGAAGTCCGTCCAGCAAGAAAAACAACGGTTTCTGAAGGAACTACAAAGATCGACGTACAATCTAGGAACTATTAGACCTGTTCTAGTTCTAATAAACTGACACAGATGGTGGTGTTATTACCACAAACAGAATGAGCGACCATTTTTTTTTTTTTCGCCCGGCAACTTGCATTTGGAATAATACCCGCGGAAGAAAAAAAAATAAAAAAGTGGTTTTTGTGCATTATTTTTCAAATTCTTAGAGGTACGTGTATTCTTTATTACTGTATTTATCTAACTATAATATTAGAATTGAATTAAACACATTTTCCACTGAGTTATTCCTGGTGAAAATAAACCTAACCTCAAAGTGTAGTAGCGGGGAAGTCCGTCTACATTTTCGAGGGAAAGATTGTCATATGCCGGTCTTCGCCGTTTTCAGATGTCGTAAACCTTTTTTGTCTAAATAACTTTTAATTTAATAGGTAAATAACAACTCGATTGTATTTCTGTCCTAACGGTGATGGAAAATATCGTGAGGAAACCTTAATTACTCCATAGCTGCGGCGATGGGCTAGGCCCCGTCACCTGTCACGCAAAATGGAGTATTGAATAACTGGATATATAGATACTTAGATTACTTAGGCTGGATTTTACCAACGAAAGAGTAACTTTTACTCCAGAGTAACTTCTACTTTTCCTAACAATGACTTTATTTTGACCTGACATTGTCATACAAATTATCCCCGGGATAGTTATTCTCGCATAACTTTTTGTTGATAAAATCCAGCCTTCGACCCTAACTTAATAGTTTGGGCTGTTTTGACTGATTGTATTAAAATAAATAATTATTATAATTTACTAAGAAAATATTATTTCATTGAAAGTGATGTACATGACCCCAAGGTTTCTACCTCTGAATTGCGATGAATTTTTGATGTATGCCGGACTTGCCCGACAAAAGCTTTTTTTTGGAAAATAAGGCAGTTAGAACCTTATCTTTAAGATTTGAGAACACACATTAGGTTGTTGGACGTTAACTCTCACACTAAATAGACATATATTTTGCGTAAATTGTATATTTGTTGGTAAACTCGCCACTAGACGGACTTCCCCGCCATGGAGGCTAAGTCCGTCTATTGAGATGTGTTTTCAAAAACGTTGTTTAATCCTCAAACTGAATGGTTTTATATAGGTTTGACAGGTTTATTTTACAGTCAACTAAATGTATTATCATATATTTAAATAAAAATTTACTAAATAATAATAGAATAGCCAAAAATATTCATCTAATATTTTTTTAAATGAAGTATGCCGGACTTCGCCGAACTGACCTTACTAACTTATAATTATCAATTAACACCGCTTATTTGCAATTATAGGGAGAAAATGCATGCTTCTTAGAAGATACGGTCTTATGTAGCTGGAG
>OY735265.1:6501643-6558905 GCA_963457715.1 Argyresthia albistria
CTGCCGCGAGGTGCGCGCCACCGCGGGCTGCGCGCTACAGAAGTACTATAACTCGTTGGTCAGAAGAGGTATGCGCGGCGTGGTGCTAGTGTCCGCTAGTGATGACGATATATCAGAGTTCATTAGACAGTTCCCACTGTCCTCCCATCACATTCATGCGCTCGGCTTGAAGGGTTGCACGATAACCGATAGGGGGCTGGAAGCTATTTTGGATCACTTACAGGTCAGTTGTGTCACATTAATTTCATAGTAACATACATTACATATCATGCGTAACATTGGTCAACATTCTAATCGTTCTGTTCTGTACATTTTAGGTACTGTTTGAGCTAGAACTAACCGGATGTAACGAAATAACCGAGGCTGGTTTGTGGGCATGTTTAACTCCACGCATTGTCTCTCTCACGCTTACTGACTGCATTAACATTGCCGACGAAGCTGTGAGTATACAACACTGTTCAATATACTTTCACTTATGTTTAATTTACCTTTATCACTCATGTCGTATTGTAGTCACCCATGACTGAAATAAGAAGATGGTTCTGTGTTGAGCCGACATTAAAGGAAGGCTGATTTCCGTGGTGAAGACGCGACGCGACGGTGATATCCTGTCACCACAACCGAAATTCCTAAAATGTCCTTGTAAACCAACAAACTGCCTTTCATCAATACATCTATTAGTTACCTTCAGGCATGCATATAAACATAACCCTCTTTGTCACCAGGTGGGCGCCGTGGCCCAGCTTCTACCGTCATTATACGAGTTCTCTCTACAAGCGTACCACGTGACGGACGCCGCGCTCGGCTACTTCTCTCCCAAGCAGAGCGCATCGCTCAGCGTGCTTCGCCTGCACAGTTGCTGGGAGCTGACCAACCATGGCGTCGTTAACATCGGTGAGTTACCCTCCTAGCTTGCCGTCTACTGCTGCATCACGTCCGCTCGTAACACCGTGATATCCACGAGTGTATGGACCGGAGAAGTTGGCACAAAAAGGAGGAGGCTTATACCCAGCAGTTGGCGGACAAGCTGCCGATTATGATGGACGGCGAGGGTCGACAAGATCCGTTGAAGGAGTCACGATCCCAACGGCCAACTAGGAGAAGGAGCAGACGTCCTCTCATCCATTTGCTTTTTTTACCGGTGTGTATTTTGGGTTAATTTGGAAATCCCTAACTGACCTACAAATAACATTCGCCTCTCAGTAAGACTGACACGAACAAGACAGTAGAACTCGTATGTAAATGCGGTAGTTGGGCGCGTCATTTCAGTTTGAACAAGCTTTACCAGCCTAATTCTGGACTAGGCAGTGCATACGAATGTCGACAAAGGTATCCGTTATTGTAGGCAACAACCAATTATGATTCGTTAAAGTGGCGGCGCACTCTAGCCTCTGAAGCAACACAAAACAGTGTTGAAGAACTCTTCAGTATGTTGCGAGCTTAACTACCTTTGCACTAGTTTATTAACTTACTGGCCTATGTCGGTATTTTAATCTTTGTGATGTGAACTGATGTGAGTATGTGCCAAAGTGCCACGCACTGTCACGTATTTTGTAAGGACCCTTACTTACCGTGCCATTAGGATAAAGATATTGCTCAAGCCTCGCTTCATAAATTGAAACTGCCAAAATTGTTCAATAGTTGCTATTGCTACCCTTAGTAATTATTTTTAACCGACTTCCCAAAGGAGGAGGTTTACAATTCGTCCGGATATTTGTTTTTTATTTTTATTTTTATTTTTTATGTATGTTCCCCGATAGCGCCTAGACGGATGGACCGATTTGGAAAATTATTTTTTTGTTTGAAAGGGTTTACCTTCCCATTGGTCCCATTGACACCAGGTCAGGATCTGATGATGGGATCCTGGAGAAATCGAGGGAACTCTTCAAATATTATAGGCAGACCTATAGTGATTTTTGTGTTTTTCATAATAACTCGTGCAAATGCACATGGTAAGCATAATATTGTGATGCGGAACTGCTCATGAAGACCACATATGGCCACCAGATCTGCTCAATACTAGGTACAAATACAATGCGTGGCTGGCGGGCAGGCAACGCATAGCCTAAGCCGGTGGACCTAGAGCCATGAAACTTTGTACAGAGGTTCCTTAGTAGCGTGGGGTAGCACTGTGATGGGATTTGACAAAATTAATTCCCCAAGGGGGGGGGGGGGGTAAGGGGTTACAGTTTGTATTAAACTCAATCTAATCAAATAGGGTTTGTGGAAGTCGGTTTTTTCTAAAGTTTACTTTTTGTTTCAATTATATTTATTTAATTTCATTTATACTTTATTGCACAAAAACATAAAAACAGAACATTGGCAGAAATATATGTACAAATTATCTCTAAAAAGAATTAATAACTAATTATTTCATATTGTCTTTATTCCAGCTATAAACCACGGGTAACTTTTAAACGCTAACAATAAAACATAACGATCAATGTGTTTGTTTGTACAGTGCACTCGCTCCCCAACCTGACGGTGCTGTCTCTCAGCGGCTGCAGCAAGATAACGGACGAGGGCGTCGAGCTGCTAGCGGAGAACCTGCCGCGCCTGCGCTGCCTCGACCTGAGCTGGTGTCCGCGCGTCACCGACAACGCGCTCGAGTATATCGCCTGCGACCTCAACCAGCTGGAGGAGCTCACGCTGGACAGGTGGGTCTAGTGGGGCTGGTGGGTCTAGTGGGGCTGGTGTCCGCGCGTCACCGACAACGCGTTCGAGTACATCGCCTGCGACCTCAACCAGCTGGAGGAGCTCACGCTGGACAGGTGGGTCTAGTGGGGCTGGTGTCCGCGCGTCACCGACAACGCGCTCGAGTATATCGCCTGCGACCTCAACCAGCTGGAGGAGCTCACGCTGGACAGGTGGGTCTAGTGGGGCTGGTGGGTCTAGTGGGGCTGGTGTCCGCGCGTCACCGACAACGCGTTCGAGTACATCGCCTGCGACCTCAAACAGCTGGAGGAGCTCACGCTGGACAGGTGGGTCTCGTGGGGCTGGTGGGTCTAGTGTTTTGTGGGTGAAGGTTTCCGTTTTTCGTTTCAATCTTTCGACAGTGTAATTAGCCGATCAGGCCAAATGACACCCACTATATTTTGGCCGCTGAGAGAATGCGATCCTGGCACATTTATATGTTCTGTCTGTCCCGCGCTACTTTTCACTGTAGTTTAATGACCGGTTTTAGCACGAAACTCTAAAATCACTGTTATATTTCCAGATGCGTCCACATAACGGACATCGGCGTGGGCTACATCAGCACGATGCAGTCGCTGGTCGCGCTCTACCTGCGCTGGTGCTCGCAGCTGCGGGACTTCGGCACGCAGCACCTGTGCGGGATGAGATCCCTGCAGATACTGTCGCTGGCTGGTGAGACTACTGTTACTGTTCACTTGCTCTAACCGGCATCGGCTGTGCTTACAAGGCAACACGATAATTTCAACCATGATCCTGAGGTATTCTGACTACAAGTGCTGATCCAAATTGGTATGTCCCCAGGCTGTCCGCTGCTGACCTCAGGGGGACTATCCAGTCTCATACAACTGCGTGCACTGCGGGAACTAGAGCTTACAAACTGCGCCGGCGCGTCGCCCGAACTGTTCGACTACTTGCACGAACACCTGCCGCGCTGCCTCATCATAGAGTAAATACGGTTTGTTTTTCTTGAACTTTTGGTCGAATCAATCAGTTTGAAACGACATCAGAACAGTCTGAAAAGATTGAGAATCACTGGATTGGATGTCCACCGGTGATTTGCGTTCTTCTAAGCCTTCTTGCGTTTATTTTATACCTCACGCAAGCATCTATTAGTGCGCGCAACTAACACCAGGCGAAGACATTGGTAAGGAGAACAAAATGTCCAGTAATAGAGATGTAGGACCATTAATAAAGTAAGTTCTTAGTATTCCTACACAAGTGGGTTTCGCTAAATCCAGGCGCTGTAAACATTTGAAATACTTTCGGAAGCATTTATGAATGAAATTCAGTATGTTACCTTGTGGTCTTGAAACCTTTTGAAGTGAATTTATTTATTGTTTTAGTTCGCCCAATAAATGGGATATAATAATATTTGCTCAAATATTAATGTAATGTTGGGGGAACAGTTTCAAGATCTATTCATACTTATTTATCCATTTGAGGCTGCGAAATAAAAGATATTAATAATTTGTTTAGATATAATTTGTGTGTTATTTGTGCAAAGTAGCCTAAGTAGGATTCTAATAAATATTAAATATGAAAAAAAAATACATTTAAGATTTTATTCGTGGATCCTTAATTTCGTAAATGTTTTAGACATAAATGTTATTAAATAGTTCTGTACCGATACAAGAATCATTTATTATTGTAAATGGAATGTTTTACGTTTATTATAATATCTATGATTGATGTTTATTTTGGAATTCCAGAGACATTATCGGGATTGATTTATCTGTATGTATTTTAACGAACTCTATAATGCTTTCTCCAATCTAGTCAGTACTAAACCTGTAGATGTCGGTCAGACGTAGATAATGTGTTATTTGAGCAGGTGCAGTTCCCTGCAGAATAAACCATTTCTGTATTAATTTATGATGTAATAATAAATGACAACACAGCAATAAAATGCATAATCATAAATATAATACAATGGGATACCAATGTAAAATTACTTTCAGTTATGTAATAATGTTTTTTGGTATTCATAAATTAGTTTGTTGTTGTAAAAACCCATTTAATTTAATTTACCAATCCTGTTGGAACTGTAGTCGTCTCTTGTGTTGCTTCATATCAAGGCAGCATTCATATATAAGTTCAGTAGCTATGTATTTGTATATTATTTCAAAGTATTTTATCCATCTGTAAATAGTTTCGGCTAGACTGATAATACGGACGCATCATTTCATCCTGTGGGCGGAGCAGGCCAGATTCCACTATCTAAGTCATAAGTCAAAAGAGTTACTGCAGATACAGATCTACTTCATTGTCATACATATGGTCACTGGGGTAGGTAGAGAGAGACTAAAGACCTCCACTTGCTACATTGTCATACATATGGTCACTGGGGTAGGTCGAGAGAGACTAAAGACCTCCACTTGCTACAATCCTGGCATTCATTATTCGCTTCTTCGACAATAATTTACTATTACCTATAGACAAATATCTTATGTCCTCCTCAGAATTCAATCTCAGTTATTTTTGAGAAGTTAGTTATTGATAATAATCTGAACTATTCAGACAACTAAAAAGTCGCTTGCTCCTCCCAAAATAAGTTCACTTTTAATTGTAAAGTTCTGTCCAGTTCCTGAAGAGCGGTCAAATGTATTAATCAAAGATTAATAAAAATAGCGGTAAGTATGTCGTAAGCTTAACAGTCTGTTACAAATTATATGTACAAATGAGCGCTTTTCTAGAAACCGGGCGTTAGACAAGTTTGAGAGCTTATGAGTATTTAAAACTTATATTTTTAAGTTTTTAAACCGTCCGATTCAGTGTTCATATGGATGATAAATAACAAAGGTTTATAGATGGTTTATAGCTGCTGTAAATTATATGTACCTATACCTTAGAGCCCTCGCCCACGACGACTTTTTGCAGCGCTGCAGACGCGCGGCTGTCGCGCGTTCGCATCGATACAGTCGCGATTCTGCCGCGCGTTAGCATTGCTTCTGAAGCGCGTAACAAATGCGACTAACGCGCGTAAGTAGCGATGCTACCGAGCGTTTACGAAACGCGCGTCTGCAGCGCTGCAAGAAGCCGTCGTGCGCGAGGGCTCTGGTACTTCAATCTTTTACATTTTTAACTCGTGCGTACGTACTAGCTATGCAAAATGTTGAAGCATGAGGACTTGAATAAAATTATTTTTTATTGAATTCAACAGAATATGTTGATATTAAAGTCCAACAATCTAACAACAGTAGGTTGTGCTACATTATGGTATATAGCTACGTATGTTATTGGATATTATTTCATCCATCTATTGGATGGCAAGATAGACAAGGGAAGATAAATAATTGCAGCGCGTAGAAACACGTCGGATCAAACTAATCTTGTATAGCATTACTGTGCTAGTGCTATGTAGTATGCCTTCTATAGGTAACACCTATTTATAAACTAAACGATTATGTATCCTAGTAGGTACCAATACCACGAAAAGTGTTACACTCTAAAAATATTGCAGGGTTATTAAGCGGATATCGAAATAGCTGCGTGCACCCTCCGTTAGTAGTTGGATTGATAAGATAAATTGTGTAATTTAAGTACCTACTTGTATTGACTAATACGTATAATCACACCAAAGCCCGCAGAATAATCCTGCGATATTGACGCATGCTACTCCATCATCAGGGTGTAACAGAAAGGTGTAGTCATATTTTAGGCGGTTGTTAGGGACATCATTCTGAGCAAATTTCACTATGAAACCAATTTGATCAGAGTAACTTTAATTTTCACTTCTCTATACAAATCAGCTGACTGCCTACAGTCTATTCGTGATAAGAATGAAGTGAAATTTAAATTTAAATCTGTTAACACACTCACAGGACAGGACACAACCTTCGCGTTCGAAAGTTTGCCTTCAACTGGTCACTGTGAACTTGGCTTGATAATTGGAAACGATTTGATTGGTTACGGGGCGTGGCTAGGCTAGGCCGCCGGACAGTGATGACTTTACTGCATTCTTATCACGAATAGACTATAGACCAAAACATATTAATTGAATACTTATCGAATATGGAATATTATTTAATTAATGTTTATTGTATTTGTCTAGCGCATTGGTTTAGTCTGTAATGCTATACAATTTAATTTGAATAATAAATAAATATGGAGCAATGAAAAATAAAGTTGCTCTGATCAAATCGATTTCATAGTAAAAGTTGCTCAGAATGGTCTCCCTAACAACCCCCTAAAATAAGACTTCACCCTTCTGTTACACCCTGTTTAATATATTCATTTGAAAGTTGCCTTTTACTCTTAGGAAATATTATATCATCTACGGTGAACTATACATATACCAAACTGTCAATTGTTGTAAAAATTCTTAACCCACTTGAATGGTAAACTACATGTTAAGGTAGGTATATTCTACTACATCCCCACATACTATCTATGGATATGTGATGTGTGGACACATTCAATGTTTTTGGTGATATGGTGTACCCCACGTGTACCCTATAAATGTGATGTTGTGGACACAATAAATGTATTCCGTAGGTGATATGGTTTCTATCCCGAGACCTTTGTATATAAATAGCTACCTATTACAAAATTAACAAGATATGCAGTATATTATTAAAATAATAGTTAATAATAAATTAACTTTGTTGAAGAGATCTCACTTCTTCATTGCTGAGGTTGTAATTAAAACTTCATAAGCAAAAGCATAAGGCTACTTTTATACTTACCTCCGATTAATTATTTCTGATTCGGGATATTGTTTTCATGCGCAATTACATTATATTACAAGTACATCCTTGAGATAACATGTGTCGTGCTAGGCCGCGGAAAGACGTGTGGGTTGAGAGGAAGCTCGAAGGGCCGTAAGAGAGTAAGCTTCTATGTTCATGAAGAGCTCTCCGCGTGCTAGTTCTATCTTCTTATGTAGTAGCTGATATCAGAAGCACACGTTATGTCATGACTGCTATGCAGTAGCTGATATCAGAAGCACACATGTCATGACTGCTATGTAGTGGCTGATAACAGAAGTACACGTTATGTCATGACTGCTATGTAGTAGCTGATATCAGAAGCACACGTTATGTCATGACTGCTATGTAGTAGCTGATAACAGAAGTACACGTTATGTAACTGCTATCAGAAGCACACGTTATGTCATGACTGCTATGTAGTAGCTGATATCAGAAGCACACGTTATGTCATGACTGCTATGTAGTAGCTGATAACAGAAGTACACGTTATGTAACTGCTATCAGAAGCACACGTTATGTCATGACTGCTATGTAGTAGCTGATATCAGAAGCACACGTTATGTCATGACTGCTATGTAGTAGCTGATAACAGAAGTACACGTTATGTAACTGCTATCAGAAGCACACGTTATGTCATGACTGCTATGTAGTAGCTGATATCAGAAGCACACGTCATGTCATGACTGCTATGCAAGCTACTCTCAAGTAATTATGTACCAGCCGTGCAACCTACAATATCACCGCTTCATCTTTCTTTAATTTACGGATTGCGCTATATTATGAAAGTGTCTAAAATTACTTATGAATTGAAAAATAAATTGACATATTTTTGTACAGCTTCATAAAAATGAGTATTTATTATCAGCAAAATAATAGGTGTTCTTGCATTCGAAATGTGACTTCTGTCGACTGCTGTCTTCCTTTTGGATTATTGTGTATTGGTGTGATGTCGGCCCCGAAATACCTAAAAATTGTAGATGGCCAATGTCCAGTAAAGTTAATAACCTGATGTCGTTGTATTCATTTTGGCAGTTTCATAATTTAATATTTACATTTAGAATTTTATTATTTCTTTTATAATTCCGTGTGACTAGCACCTAGCTTTAAGTTCATTGGCAAATAGCGTATAGTTTGAATTTTATGAGAGTGTGTAAAATTAACGTAACTTACAATATGTAGGTACGCGTTTTATACATTCTTGTATGGAATTTGTGTGTTATCTTATCTGCATTCTCATTGACTCACCCCGTTTGTACAATACTAAGTGAGATGTTATAGTGCAATATAGACTTACTGTTTTATGAAGTTGTTGTCATTTCAAGTCTCTTACTTTTCCTTGCTCTAATGTTTGGTATCACATGATCACGTGCATAATGGAGAAAAATTAAAGATATTCGACATTTTTGTACGATTTATTGCGATAACACAGACAAACAAGTCAGTGATGACAACAAATAGACACTAGGTGATGGTAACTTTAATTTAATACCTCAAAACATTAATAACTCATCAACTTACACATCACAAAATTTCGACTCAAATCCACTCTGCGTTACCTATATTTTCAGATTCAAAATACAAAAAACAAAAATATCTTCAAACGAAGTTTACAAAATACGACAATATTTTGTTAAACTATTGCTCACAATTTGTCTAGACTTCTAGAGACAAGTGTACAGAACAAACTAACAAGTACTAGGTAGGGATATCATATAAGTTACATTTGACATTAAAGCGAGTACATCTAACAGCAACTAATGAAGATGCACTCAGCACCAATGTTACTCGCTGTAACAATCGTGAAACATAAATTAAAATAATAATATTTGTACACATTTACATAGAAATTGCCTAGTTATCTAAGCTTCTTCAATATGCAATATGGCAGAATATTTTACAGTTATCATTAGGTAGGCAATTTATTATAAAGCCTTACATAAATAAAGTAATATTTTATAAATATAGCTGTAAAACATATCCAATTTAATTCAGGCTACTTTTTATAGCATCTTCATCTTCAACATTAATCTCGCTATCATTACTAGAATTCTGATATTGTTGGTAATCATTTGTAATAGCAGTCACCATTTTCAGTATCTACCATACATGTGCCATAAATGCAGCGTAAATACAAGAGTGGCACCTCACGGTTAGTTCCGTAGCATTCACATCACCGGTAAACATTGTTCATGGCACCACACTAACTCGGCTCATTCTGAGTTGCAAACACGCCTTGTGGAAAGTATTGGAAAATAAAGTATAAATTCTGCATAATGTTGTAGAAAATAAATAAAGCAAGCTACCAAAATGGCTATTATCTCCGAATGAAAGTAATGTGGAAATCGTTGTCGATTCAGTCTTGCAATGGTCCTGGAACAATAAAGGATAAATAAATAAAATAACCGAAATATTTCGGTACTAAAACAAACGGTTGGGCGCCCGATCTTTATGGCTTTGACAATCCAATGAAAGTATAACGCCGTCGCCGAATAACCTTTCTTGGGTTAGGACCTAATAGTCCATGCCTCCCTAGGTGGCGTATCTCAATAACAAACCATAAAATCTGACATTTGTAGTGAAGAGAATAAGTGAATGAACTGCCGAGATCTGATAGAAGTGAATGTTGAATGAACGAAATTTATTCGGTTCGGTTGCCGAATCGGCGGCCGGCGCCGCCGGCTGCGGAGGCACGTCCTTTTAATTACCGATATGAAAATACTATGAGTGAGTTTACAATTGATTTTATTGATTTCACAAACAATTTTATAATAATTATTCGAAATAATGTTTAAAAAGCTATCTAAATTGAATTTCTACTAGAATTTCATAGAAATACTCATAACGGAACGCACCTGCTGTCAACACTTGTCAAATTTCGTTCAATTTCGTTCCATCATTCACATTTCCCCATCACTAAAACGAAATGTCAAACCAATTGTGTATTTTTTCTCGTAATTAAAATTTTTATTTTGTAATGTATGGGTATATAACCTGAAATAAACAAATTAAATTGAATTGAATTGAATAATGTTATTTCTAAGCCGAATTTTGTCAAGTTTTTAGTGAAATTTAGTGTATTTATGTTTAAATTAGTCTCTATGAGTGATTGTGAAAACCGTCATCAAGTGATTCTTGTGAAATATCGAGTTTTGTGATCATGTGATCTTTGTTTACCTCATACGCGACTTAAGGATGGATAGAGTATACGAGCTACGATACCTATTAATTTGTTCCATTGCCATTTTAGCCCAAACAGAGACGCATTTGCCTCAGACGCATCTACGCGGCGAAAATGCTTCAATATGAGTGGTATTAAAGGGTTGGACTTAGCTACAGTTGTATTTCGCCACACAGTCAAATACCGATCGGTGGTCCTTCGCGCCGACGACGAGTAGGCTCACCTCGCTAGCAGTGCGCTCGCTAGTGGTAGTTCTGCAGGTAGGCGGTGGTGGAGGCGAGGTCGCGCCGCAGCCAGGCCGCGTTGAGCCGCACGGTCTCCAGCGCCTGCTGCACGGAGCGCTCGGTGCCGGGCGCCGCGTGCGTCTTGAAGAACTGCTCGATCTCCTGCGCCGCCGCTTCTGACGCGAAGTTCTCTGTAGTGGACTTGACGAGCCGGGAGAGGAGGAAGCCGCCCTGCAACACCAGTTCGTTTCAAATACCTAACCCATTTAAATACCCAAGGGGTAACCGGCATTTTCTCTTAAAGCTTCGGCACAACACTGGCCGGTCGGAAGCGGGGCGGATGTCAATTACAAGAAACTCTATGAAGCAGCAGGTGGGTAGTTCGCAATTACAAGAAACTCTATGCAGCAGCAGGTGGGTAGTTACAATTACAAGAAACTCTATGAAGCAGCAGGTGGGTAGTTCGCAATTATAAGAAACTCTATGAAGCAGCAGGTGGGTAGTTCGCAATTACAAGAAACTCTATGAAGCAGCAGGTGGGTAGTTCGCAATTACAAGAAACTCTATGAAGCAGCAGGTGGGTAGTAGGCAATTACAAGAAACTCTATGAAGCAGCAGGTGGGTAGTTCGCAATTTGACTACATTGACAACCGACTCGCCGGTGGTGAGCCGAAGCCTTGAATCAAGTACCGACAAGAGGTCAGTGTGATGAAATGATGACAGGTCAGACTTGTGACCAATACAAAGGTCAAACTGATCTACTAAGAACGAATTTTACCAACTTGAAAGAGTATCTTCTACTTTTTCAGACACCAGATCAGATCACCTCATTTTGAACTGTCATTGTCATACAAATTATCCTCGGGATAGTTATTCTTGTATAACTTTTTGTTGGTAAAATCCAGCCTTAGTATTTGAAAACTGTTTTCACAGCAGATGACGCAGCTTGAATCCGTCGGTACAGACACCCAGCATTCTACATCAGACAATTTATCAGAGACTAGCGGACTTCTCGGGATGCACAGAAATAGCTGCGGGTACGTAAAGAACGCTGGCTTGCTCCCCGCGTTTACCTCATTATGATATGAAGTCGGAATAGGGTTGGGTGGAGGTGGGATATGTCCTGTACGAGTGTACTTACCTGGTAGCGGTCCATGAACTGGTCCCAGTTGTCCTGGAAGAACTGCCAGGCGAGGTCGCGGCCGTCGCGGCTCACCGCCACCGACATGATCACGAACACCGTGTCCTGCGACCGCACCTCGTCCTGCAGACAACGAGCGCGCGTTACTATACAACCAATATAATACACGCAGGCAAAGTTGCGGGCAACAGCTAGTCAATTGTATTCATAATTCTTTATTGCACATATAACAATGTGATACTAGTCTTATAAAACAAAGGCAAATAGGCAAAGGCGAGCTTATCTCCAAGAAGAGATTTATTCCAGCAAAACTATAGGCAAGATAGGACAGATTGTGCTGAGAGAACAGTCCAAGTGCACAATAAATAAAATGAAGCTGGATGAAACTGTATTATTTTGTTTTCGATGGACACATTCGGTATCTCGATACGATATTTCGGCCACAGAGACGATTTTGATTGCGCGAGAATAATTGACCATGTAAGAATAAATCTAAGAATGCATGTCCGAAGTAGATACCCAAAACTCTAAACGAGAATCGTCGATATTAATCCATAATAATAATTGAAACAAAAAGTAAACTTTAGAAAAAACCGACTTCCACAAACCCTATTTGATTACATTGAGTTTAATACAAACTGTAACCCCTTGTCCCCCCCCACCCTTGGGGAATTAATTTTGTCAAATCCCACATCAGTGCTACCCCACGCTACTAAGGAACCCCTGTACAAAGTTTCATGGCTCTAGGTCCACCAGTTTAGGCTATGCGTTGCCTGCCCGTCAGCCACGCATTGTATTTGTACCTAGTATTGAGCAGATCTGGTGGCCATATGTGGTCTTCATCAGCAGTTCCGCATCACAATATTATGCTTACCATGTGCATTTGCACGAGTTATTATATAGGTCTGCCTATAATATTTGAAGAGTTCCCTCGATTTCACCAGGATCCCATCATCAGATCCTGACCTGGTGTCAATGGGACCAATGGGAAGGTAAACCCTTTCAAACAAAAAAATAATTTTCCAAATCGGTCCACCCGTTTAGGCGCTATCGGGGCACATAAAAAAAAAAAAGCAAACATCCGGACGAATTGTAAACCTCCTCCTTTGGGAAGTCGGTTAAAAATGCAATGCAAATTTTATAAATCAATTTGAATAGTCGTGTTTTCTACTCAGTTCGTCGTTTGACTAAAACACCATTCGCGATTTTTCCGACTTGACGTCATTCCGATAGTATCCCATCGACGTAAATTAGTACTCGGTCTTTGCAGTCGTCGTCGTGTGTTTACTATCGGAGTGACGTCACGAGCGAAACATCATGGCGGCTGGCATTTCCGACAATGCACTATAGTAAATTAATTTATGATTTTAACATTAAAAATTTCACAAAATTGACATTAAACTACTCGGCCTCAATTATTTTTTTTCAAAAAAGTTTCCACAGAATCAATAATACCGTATTGGGCAGGTGGTGAACGTACCGAGATGGCGAACTGCAGCACCCTGGCCAGCAACGCGGGCTCGCGCACGGCACCGAGCGCGCGACTCACGCGGTCCTTCTCCTCGTGCAGGTCGGCGGAGCGGTAGAGCTGCAGGAAGCGCTCGAAGGTGGCCGCGTCCGCGCCGCCCAGCACCGCGCGGTAGCACGCCGAGCGCAGGTCCGCCGGCAGCGGGCACGCGCCGGACACGTGCCGCTCGAACCTGGTAGCACAGATACTATAATATTATACTAATACAGATAGACCACCTAGAACAAAATATGAAACCGGCGGCGTGAGCTACGGAAGCTTCTTTAGTTCGAAGGCATTATCGCTTGGTCCATCGAAAAATTGCAAATACCACGAGATGGCGCTAAGATATATAGGATTTATTCTAAGATTAGGGCCACCTAGAAGTATGTTAACTGAAACGCGTTTAAAGTAAAAATCTTACTCCTCACGCCCGCCATCTCTTTTTTACGAAGGGTTGCTAATTCTAATTTGTATGGGATGAGCACCCTGTGCTGGCAGCCAGCAATCAATCAAAACGACATATACAAGGTGTAAATAAATTATTCCCAGTACACTTTGGCCTGAGTGGATCAGCTCATTTGAATAGAAAAGTGAAAAAAAAGTTGCTCTAATCAAATCGGTTTCATAATGAAAGTTGCTCAGAGTGATGTCCCTAACAAAGTAGTTTCTCATTTTGCGTTAATTCATTTACATCATGTATAGGATAGGATAAGCTACATCCCATCTCCACTTAAACGCGGGGTGCAAGCCTACGGGTTAAATGGACAAGGGATACGCGTAGACCGAGAGGCAGACCACCCGCCCGATGGTCAGATGACATCGCCTAAACTGGTGGGTAACAGTGGATCAGGTCGGCCCAGGATCACTCAACAGTGGGTGCTTGCTGGATAGATAGATGGAATGAATGAATGGTGAGAGCCGGCAAGAGGACAGGCGGAAGGCAGTAAAGAAGGCCGGACACGGCGCAGAAATATCTGCGGATTACATGGATAAACCTATCCCGTTAGCTTGCTGCCCCGAGTTTCGCTCAATATGACCAGGGGGTTTCACTTCGCTGAGCAGGTATCTACGGCCGGCTATACGCGCCAGACGGTCTTTGTCACAAGGTTGTCGCTCGGCTCTCGGTGCGCGCGCTAGCCGCGTGAAAACAATGACGCCGAAAACAACTGAGTGCGATTTGCAACCCTACGTGATCGGCTTCATGTCAGCAGTGGTGTCTAATGAAATATGAACGCTCGTGTTATACGATAAGTTTCAATTTCGCAGCATATGCAGTAGCATAGACAAAAAAAATTGGCACCTAAACTTGACTTTTGTTCGGGAGTGAACCTTCTGTACGTCGTACTATTACTTATTCTGTGATATGACATGTAATCGGAACGAGGTTGATGGAGCTGGAATATGTCCAGACAGAGGGAGGGAGTTGTCGACTGACCGGCTCTTGGCCTCGCGGATGGTGTCGGGGTCCTCGAAGCTGATCATCTTGTTGAGCACGAGGCTGCGCAGCAACGTGTCGAGGTGGCTCTCCTTCTCCGCCGCGTCCCAGCCGAGCCGCCGCGTGATGTTCGCGAACAGCTTGCGCCCGTAGTTCTGTACGTCACATAACAACAGTTACACGCGGGCACGTGCATCGCATCTGTCCCCACACTAGGGGAACGTACC
This sequence comes from Argyresthia albistria, assembly GCA_963457715.1. Classification (NCBI taxonomy): domain Eukaryota; kingdom Metazoa; phylum Arthropoda; class Insecta; order Lepidoptera; family Argyresthiidae; genus Argyresthia; species Argyresthia albistria. Next base: position 6,516,762 of record OY735265.1, read on the forward strand.
CATACTACGTGATCCATTTTTGACCCCCCTCCCCCCTGCGTGACCACACTGGTATTTTAAAGAACCGCTAGGATAGCCTGCCTCGTGGGAATCAGAAACAGCGACACGTCACAAACATGTAAACATCCAAAACCTGGGGATATTTTTTCTTTCTACCCGGGATTCGAACCCGAGACCTCTCGCTTGGGAAGGACCTTCTCGACCGCAACACCACAGATGTCGTCAATCATTCAGTCGGCCCGCTGTGAAGGCGCAAATGTGCTTCCGACACGCGAAAAATTACATGCTATCTGCGCGGCAAACAAACGTCAAATCGCTTGCATTTACGTAGCGTCGTCGCGTCGTACCAAAACATATTCTATCAACTCCACAATTGACGCGTCATAACGCATAAAAATCACGCTTTTACGTTAAAATACGTCTACTCTACATGACACCATCTGTTGACAGCAACACAGGGAACTCATGCTCACCTTTAGTGGCTTGTCGAGCGCCGTGTGAGAGAAGAGGGCAGACAGCTTGGAGAGGCAGTTGGACATGGACGCCCACACTGTGAAGTTGGTCTCGTTGCTATACGCCTCCATCAGTTTAAGGGTCTGCAATTGAGTTGAGTTTAAGTCGAGCAGCCTGAGCCGGTCGAGCGGCGGCAGCATGTGTGTGTGTGTGTCTTCGCGGCTTTAACATTGTGCGGTCTTTAGATGGTCCACAATCCTCATTGTTCGGTCCGACCTCATTGCGGGGACGGACGTCCGCACAATATTTTGACGTAGCTTCAAATATAGCTATCGAATTCTCGCGTTCTGATTGGTCGACTGGTGAAGTTTGAGCAAATTTTCAAGGGGGGCCGCATAATCGGTATTTTTGTTTAGTTAAGTTAACACACGCCGAAAATCAGTTCAGATGTGTTACCACCACGTGGCGCCACCAGTCTGAAATGTGTATGTTAGTTCGAATTTGATATAATGCGGACCTACACAAAAAGACCGCACTTTATGCGTGAAATTAGACTCATATCCCACGACGTGTGTGAAACTAATTACAGAGGTTGAATATCAGATGACAATGCAATATTTTTCTAACTTGGATCTGATGATGGAGCTGGAAGGTGGCCAAGGGAACTTAGTTACCAAACTACGCAACCCTATCGAGTTTGGGCTCATTTGATTCGTCTTGACAAGTACTTTGGTACCGCATGAGGTCCAGGGTCTGATCATGGAGCCGGAAGGTGGCCAAGGAAACTCTGTTACCAAAGGACGCAACCTTATCGAGTTTTAGCCCATTTGATTCGTCTTGACAAGTACTTTGGTCTCGCACGAGGTCCAGGTCTGATGATAGAGTCTGAAGGTAGCGCAGCAGTCGTCTAGGAGCCCGAGCCGGTCGAGCGGCGGCAGCATGTGTGTGTGTGTGTGTGTGTTTAGTACCTCGTGCGTGTGCGTGTGTCCGGCCTGCACGAGCGCGCAGCAGTCGTCTAGGAGCCCGAGCCGGTCGAGCGGCGGCAGCATGTGTGTGTGTGTGTGTGTGTTTAGTACCTCGTGCGTGTGCGTGTGTCCGGCCTGCACGAGCGCGCAGCAGTCGTCTAGGAGCCCGAGCCGGTCGAGCGGCGGCAGCGTGCCGTCCCGCACGGCCGGCACCAGCTGCGCCAGCATGTGCGCCGGGTACCGCGTGCGGTAGTACCCCACCTGATAACCGGAAGTTACACGTGAGATAGGATGACATGACGCAAGGCCGGGCGACCAACGAACAACTGCTCGGAAAGTAACATGCCAATAATTGAAACAACATTCAACTACTGCAATAGCGCCTAATCGCGTGACGTAACGTAGTTTCCTTTGAGCTATGAATGATGATATACCTTTGAAAGATGATGCTAGTGGCAAGTATGGCGCGTTGCGTAGGTGGGCACTCGGTTTAAGTGACATTTGTTTATAGGTATAAAGGAACAATTACAAATACAACTAGTTTATCTAATGAGGTGCTGAGAGACATGGCATGGAGGTAAATATTTCGATTAAATTCGTACAAAAGGACATAAATATCACACACAGACCACACCGAATGCGCTTGTTGTACGTCCGCATTCCATTACCTTCGGTTGACCGTCGCAAATTGTAATTATTTTATCTAAGTAGGTATAGCTCGTCCAAATTGAAATAACGCGTCCCACTACCGCATTTACATGCACGAGCATATCGCTAAAAAGTAGAGGGGCGCATAATTTCAGTTTGGAGAATCTCTACCACACTTTTTAATGTCCACTTTTTAATGATTAATCAGACACCACATATTTACGAATTACCTCTATGTAATTGAGGAATTAATTAAAATGTATTTTATTTTGTTTGTAAGCATGGGAAAATTATTTGTAAGCATGTTAACGAAATCATTATGAGAGGAACTGGCTCCTGAAACACAGGTCGTAACATAGTTTAGTAGCCAGTGCCGTTCATTCATTTTGTAATTTATGATTTATGTGAAATAAAATAAATTTCATTTCACTTCCATTCTGGATGACCGTGGCAAATACAGTTACTGCACACCTCGGACACTCCATAGAACGCTCGTAAAATAAGCACCTATTACTACTACATGACTAAATGATGTTTGTATACGTGCAAATGTGTGCGTAAATATTGCTAGGGCTGGTGGCGCGGCAAATGCAGCGATTTGCGTCGGGCGAACCGAAAGACGACGGCGCGACCCGAACACAAGCGTTTGCATTATTATGAAGTAGTGTTGCCGAATAATCGATCGTATATCGATTATTAATCGATTATCCTAAGTACATATAAATAATCTAACAAATCGATCTAGAATCGATTTAGTCGATATAATCGATTGGATCGATACTATCGATTCTCATAATTGTACCAATATAATCGACACAATCGATTTAATCGAGGTATCGTTTAGATTATATTGTTGTGTAATCTGTAACGTAACAATATAATCTAAACCGATACCTCGATTTAATCGATTGTGTCGAAAGTATCGATTTTATCGATTATATTGTTTTGCTTCTCACCATCGATACTATCGATATAATCGACTTAATTATCAGAAACGGCAATTACAATCGATTATATTGGTACAAGTATAAGAATCGATAGTATTATATCGATAGAATCGATACTAGATCGATTTGTTAGATTATTTAGGTACCTACTAATCGATTAATTGATAATCGATTATCCGGCAACACTATTATGAAGTGACTTTGTAGGGGCGCTCGCTGCCGTTTAAACAGGTACCTGGTCGGGTTCTCATTGAAATCCTAAAAAATGATAATGTTCACTTTGATCCTTCATACATTAAGTTACAAAAATGGAGTAGGTAGGTATCGAATAACTGTCTAAAAGTGGGCACAGTGCCTTTGCCACCTCTTATGGGAAAAAAAGACAGCAAAGTGTGGGTAAAATAGTTGATTGACCCACCTACTACCTACTTTTCAACTCGAAGTGCTTCGTTCGCGTTGTTGAATCGCACCAACAACGAATAGCACGAAATGAATACCTATAATAAATGTACTTAATTGATAATTATGTATTACGGAAGGTTTAGTACTAGGTATCTTAGAAAATAAAATATGAAAGAGAACCTTTAGAGAACCTCTCCTTTTTTGAAGTAGGTTAAAAATAAAATATTACGACACTGACTTATTTATTATCAATTATCGTAGTCAGTAGCTAGTAAGTACTACAAACATATAACTCTGTCTCTGTCTCGCACAAAGTCTGTCCTTGTGAGAGAGCGAGACACACACAGCAAACGCTGACCAAGTTACATTCCGGGAGTTAAGGTATTAGAATTTTTATTTCTCAAAAGAACAACAATAGAGTTGCTGTTGCTTACCTTCTTTCATCAGTCGGGAACCGAAAGAATCTCCTGTCTTTGGTGTTTCTAGTTGACGACAGACACACAAATAATGCACAAAACTTCACCATATTATATTACCGGTTATTATTCACCGTATACGCGCGGTCACTCGTCAGGCGTTCAACCGCGTCTATTGATATTTCAACCAGTTCCTAGACGCCAGGGGTGGGGTGCGGTATCTGAATCAGCGCGGGGAAGGGAGTGGCCGTTCTGTACGGAGTACTATTATCTCTTCTGTGGTTACTGTTACCAATTAGCATTAACCTCGTTTCACAGTTTAGCAGCTCTCGCTGTAAAAGGAATGCCGATAGCAATAGTTGCCGTTGCCTTGCTTACGCACATCATCAAGCCGGGGCTCAGTAGGTATAGCTCACGTACATCATCAAGCCGGGGCTCAGTCTAAAGTAGGTATAGCTCACGAGTTCTTTCTTATCACAGTCTCTTCAAATCGTCATACACAAATATTACGCACCCAAACAGAAGCGGAAATAGAGCCTTTTCATTTCATGGTGAAACCACAGATACTTTACATTAGTCGATAGTAAAACTGCTACCTATATAAATGTTTTAGCGTAAAGTAACATTGTTCTTCCTTTACTATCTGTTGACTAGAATTAATTAACCTTATAGAACTTCCATATAAAGATAAGATCTCGATAAATGTGTTGTATCTAATAGACACACTATAAATCTAGCAAATGCACTCGACAATTGTCTGGTCTGGATTACATTTGAAGTTGATGGTGATCCATTTCTGGGGGTTCGAGTCAATTGGTTACTTCCTTACTGATTGGATTAGATTGAAACAACTTATTTATTATTTGTATGCCGCCTGGCATCTTTAAATAATTCAATTCAGTTGTCGACGCTTTGATATATTCAAATTATGCCATTGTTCACCAAAATTAATATCAACGAGTATTTAATAGGTATTACAATTACTTATCAATTATCATGTTTACAGGTTGAACGACCCGAGAACAAAGCGTGATTTACATCGATATTTGGTGCAGTACGATTAATTTTATTACAACCCATTTAACTCATCAGAGTAGGTATATAGATAATATTAGATAAGCACAGTTATTTTGATAACAAATTTAATCTAAGGTTTGTGGCTAGTTGGACGAAATATCTGTCGGCCCTTACTGTGTATATTGATGTATCTCACCGTGCCAGGGTTCAGCTTGACCCAGGAGTCCTCGGAGACATTCTCGAGCACCACCTGATGGCTCCTCTTCTCCAGCATTGTCGACAACACCACCTGTAAGGGATGTGCAGGAAGAATAAGCAATGCGGCGGGAGCAAGAACATCATAGGAAAGGGGCATTTATTCGACGAAAAAAACGAGTGAAGACACTTTTGATTCATCATTAAAAAGTCGTAGTAGGATTAACCAGTTCAGTTCAGTAAAAAAAAAAATTGACCATAAAATCATACATATTACTTAGTCAACGTCAATATAATATTAATATTTTTGTATATTACCGCCCGTTCGGAAGTTGTGGGCTTGGGGATGGAGCAAAGAAGGGCAAGAAACTCCCCCGTACCTCTTTTAAAATATCAGAGCCTTAAAAATACAATGTCGTCTACTTAAGTCTAAGGAAATACACTGAAAAGAGACGTACTGACTCAGTCCATCGCCCCTATTTGGATTTCTGTGCGCTGAGATGGTAAAGACCATGCAGTTTGGTTATCTAAATATTACCACCATGCAGTTTTGTCATCTAATAACCCCTAAATGCCCTGTGCCTGTAGACAATGTCAAACGCTAAGGATAGCGAAACGAAACGATAACTTTTTATGTATGCGATTTGACATTTGGAATCGTGACGTCACCTTAGCGAAGCCAAATGTCAAATGGCATATTTAATCAAATTGTCGCTACAAAATAGGATGGAAAATGATTGGTTACATTTCCAGACATCTTGTCAATCTTGTCGTTCTTCTCTTGCGGTTCGATGTCTGAGGGGGTCATGGCCGCGCGGCAGCAGTCGTCGCACTCAGGCTCAGGAATAGACGAGTTCTGTTTCATAACACACGTGGGGGCGCAACGGGCATGCTGTGATGGATAAAAGGGATAGCTTTTTGGAAGGGTAAGGGGGAATGGAGCAACTTGTTTATGGGGCTGGCTGGTCATATAGATTTTTCTGATTGCATTTTTTTCAGTCCAAAAAATCAAGAATTTGTTATAATATGTATAATAATACCAAACTACATTTTTTTCGAGATTCATCTGCAATAGCCCAAAGGCCACGATATCAATTTATTATATTTTATTAGACCACTGGTAGTACCTACCACGGGGATATAGGGATAAAGGCGGTCACACAGCGGCACCGACGGACGCCACGTTCGCTCGAGTGATGTTCCTTATACGCCAGTAAATAAGGGAGACGCTGCGTCTGTGCCGCTCGCTTCGAAAGCCTACCTTAATTCCCTGTTTTTTATTATTAAAGATTAGACCGCTGAAATTTTAAAGATGAGTAGTACAGCATAAATTAATTTAGCTCATAGTATTTTGTCAAACAATTGTTACTAATTCTTGTTTTAATTAGAGGTTTTGTTAAGAAAATGACAAAAGTTGTTCAGGGGACAAACATAAACAGAAATATACATTAAAATATCACTCATTTCATTCATATACGTATAAAATAACAATGCACTATGAAATTGAATCAAACATAGGGTTTGTTTTAATATTAATATATGTATATTAAAAAAAAACAATTAAATTGGTTGTCTAGGGGACACATTTAATTTATCATTTATTTCCAGACATAATATAGTCCAATATAAACAAAACCTACCTTTATTCCGTTTTTTTTTTAAATTATAGATTAGACCGCTGAAATTTTAAAGATGAGTAGTACAGCATAAATTAATTTAGCTCATAGTATTTTGTCAAACAATTGTTACTAATTCTTGTTTTAATTAGAGGTTTTGTTAAGAAAATGACAAAAGTTGTTCAGGGGACAAACATAAACAGAAATATACATTAAAATATCACTCATTTCATTCATATACGTATAAAATATTACAATGCACTATGAAATTGACTCAAACATAGGGTTTGTTTTAATATTAATATATGTATATTAAAAAAAAAACAATTAAATTGGTTGTCTAGGGGACACATTTAATTTAATTAATTTAATTTATCATTTATTTCCAGACATAATATAGTCCAATATAAACAAAACACACGAAATTACAAGTAAAATATAAATAAAATGTCAGTAAAATATAAGTAAAATTCCAAAATAAATGTCAACTTTTAAACTAAATTAGGCATCGGCTGATCGTTAAGATGTTTGTTGGAATTTTGCACTATAACTTTCAATATCCCAAATATAGAGCTCTGCTCTTTGTAAAATCGTAATATACATAGGGGTCTGCGACCGCGTGAATTTCCCATACAAACGTAATACAATAACCGGCCAAGTGCGAGTCGGACTCGCGCACGAAGGGTTCTGTACCATTATCTATAAAAAACCGCAAAACAAAAAACATGTTGTATGAGAGCCCCCCCTAAATATTAATATTTTTTTTTTTTTTAAGTAAATAATATACTCAATATATTGTGAGCATTTTAAGCGTCTACCTGCTACCATTATCAATATCGAGCAAAAATGAGCAAAAAATCACGTTTGTTGTATGGGAGCCCCCCTTAATATTAAATTTCTTTTGATTTTTAGTATTTGTTGTTATAGCGGCAACAGAAATACATCATCTGTGAAATGAAATTTGTCTAGCTACCACGGTTCATGAGATACAGCCTGGTGACAGACAGACGGACGGACGGAAGGACGGACGGACGGACAGCGAAGTCTCAGTAATAGGGTCCCGTTTGGCACCCTTCGGGTACGAAATCCTGAAAATGATTTGAATTTGAGAACTAGTTCAAAGCATTTAGACTGTTAATCGGATTTATACACTGTCTACGCAGGTTCCTAGTTGTATACCAAGGTTCTTATTCAAATTACTTAAAAATAATTTTAAATTGGTTGAAGAGGAACCCTGGTATACAGAACAAGAACCTTCGTAAACAGTGTATAAATCCGATTAACAGTCTAAATGCTTTGAACTAGTTCTCAAATTCAAATCATTTTTGTATTACGTTTGTATGGGAAATTCACGCGGTCGCAGCCCCCAGTGTTCCAAATTTGTCACGGTATGCGGTAAAGGGTTAACTGCCATGTAGGTCACCGGAGACCTACGCCTTTGAATTTTATTACCCCATGGCATGAGGTTCAAAATCGCGATGCGTCAAAATATGACATGTCAGTTAAGGTGTTAAATACGTATATTAAATAATCTATCAAATAAAATTATTTCACTGAAATACAACTCAAAACCTTAAAAACCAAAAATTTCAAGATGCGGACAAAAAAAGTTGAATGATCCATTTAACATATCTAAAGGGAGCTGCGATTGTCATTTTACCTGATAAACGAGATTACTAATCTTAACAGGAAGGAAGCAAACAGAAAGTGTACCAATGTCGAACAAAAGATAAGGAAAACTATCTGTAATTTGACATAAATCCAGGTGATACATTAGCATTGGCCTGGATATCAAATATTTTAAGGCATATTGTTTTAAGGCCTTAAGTACATATTCGGCCAATGTGATGGCCCACTGTATTGGCCCAATGTGCATTTAGAATATGCATTAGAAGCGTTAGAAGTTGGAGACTGGAGTCATTTGGAAAAAATTAAAATTAAAAAAACATTTTAAACAAAGCTTTTATTTAATGCCCTAAAAAGAAGAAAATAAAATTTCGATTCAATCAAATGCGTTATTTTATTAAATTACACAATTTATACGATATAAAAGCTTGTTGCGAGATTTACTTGTGTAGACTTAATTATTGCACAGACTTGGAGATAAATTCCGCAACAAGCTTTTATATCGTATTAATTGTGTAATTTAATAAAATAACGCATTTGATTGAATCGAAATTTTATTTTCTTCTTTTTAGGGCATTCAATAAAAGCTTTGTTTAAAATGTTTTTTTAATTTTAATTTATTTTTAACTTTTTAGTCTTTATCATTACAGCGAGGCAATTCAAGGATCAAAGTACTTGTCAATATAAATCAAATGAGCCCAAACACAATAGGATTGCGTCGTTTGGTAACAGGGTTCCCATGGCCAGCTTCAGGCTCCAGCATCATATCAGCTCCATGTCATAAAAAATATTCTAGGATCAAAGTACTTGTCAATATAAATCAAATGAGCCCAAACACAATAGGATTGCGTCGTTTGGTAACAGGGTTCCCATGGCCACCTTCCGGCTCCAGCATCAGATCAGCTCCATGTCATAAAAAAATATTCTAGAATCAAAGTACTTGTCAATATAAATCAAATCAGCCTAAACACAATAGGATTGCGTCGTTTGGTAACAGGGTTCCCATGGCCACCTTCCGGCTCCAGCATCAGATCAGCTCCATGTCATAAAAAATATTCTAGAATCAAAGTACTTGTCAATATAAATCAAATCAGCCTAAACACAATAGGATTGCGTCGTTTGGTAACAGGGTTCCCATGGCCACCTTCCGGCTCCAGCATCAGATCAGCTCCATGTCATAAAAAAATATTCTAGAATCAAAGTACTTGTCAATATAAATCAAATCAGCCTAAACACAATAGGATTGCGTCGTTTGGTAACAGGGTTCCCATGGCCACCTTCCGGCTCCAGCATCAGATCAGCTCCATGTCATAAAAAATATTCTAGAATCAAAGTACTTGTCAATATAAATCAAATCAGCCTAAACACAATAGGATTGCGTCGTTTGGTAACAGGGTTCCCATGGCCACTTTCCGGCTCCAGCATCAGATCAGCTCCAGGTCATAAAAAATATTCTAGGATCAAAGTACTTGTCAATATAAATCAAATGAGCCCAAACACAATAGAATTGCGTCGTTTGGTAACAGGGTTCCCATGGCCACCTTCCGGCTCCAGCATCAGATCAGCTCCAAGTCAAAAAAATATTGCATTGTCATCCAACTTACATACGTATGCAAAATTTCAGCTCAATCGGATAACGGGAAGTGGGTCAAATTCAAGCCGACATTTTTGACGCGAACCGTGATACCCACAAACAAACAAACATACATACATACATACAGTGCAAGTTAAATAAAAGCTTTTAAATAGAAAGAGCTGATACGAAAATCCTAATTAGCATGACAGCCTAAGACCAACGGATATCAGGAGTCAGGATGCTGAACATTATAATGATGATGTTCAAGGTTTCCATGAACTTACCTTATCAGGTTGCTCCTGTGTGGAAATGCTAATGGGCACCATCCATAGTGTGTCATCGCCGCTGCTGCCGTCGGCACAAAACTTCTGCTGGGTCAGAGTCAGCACCCTGTCATTGCCCTTTTGCTCTGAAGTGACCTGAAGACAAAATCTTAGATCAATCAAACTGATTCTCCATTAGGGTAAGTATATAAAAATAACTTTATGTTAATTAAGCTTGAAATATATGTTTTAAAGTTATGTTATGTTTAAAGTTATGTTAGTTTAAAAAGTATTCTGTTTCGTTAAAGTCTTGTATATTGAGAGAAAGGAGTTTCTTCAGGCGTTTGTCCACCGCCGCGGTACGTTTACGATTTCAATTTTCAATTCATTTATTAAAATAAATCAATAATGCTAGGCTATTGTTCACAAAAATATTGTATAAGGGTATGTTTTGCATTCAACTTAACAACTACCTATTGTATTGCAAAATAGGGCAGTCAAAGGCGAAAATATGTTCTAATACAATTGTTTAATTTAATTTATGTTAATTAAATTAATGTTCCATTCAAACCAATGGGGTATTATAGGGTATAGTAGGTCATACAAATTATATACCTATAGGTTTAGTATAGGTATATGATGAAAATGGATTAATCATTCTACATAAAATGTTATTTTTATAGTGCTCAAAGGCTCATTTGTTTTTACATGTCAACCTAACACGAAGGATAAATAAAGGAGGTGAGCGAAGCCAAGCCTTCATCTACCCTTCACCACTTCACCCCGATATTTCGCGTGCAATTGAGAGGATAACTGACAATTTCTTGGCACATGCGTGCGACTGTACCTTATGTTATGTGACACGAGAACTGTATAATTTCATGAAATCCTTACTTCACACTAGCGTAAAAGCGTTAACAATAGGTACAGTCGACGAATCGCCATCTGCGTTTATCTTTCAGTTTTCCTCTAAATTCAACTTGCGAAGATAATAAAACAAGTTAATATTACAGTTCACGATTTATTGACCGAGCGAGCGAAGCGAGCGAAGCGTCTCCGTTTCAGGTTTGGGCAAAAATGCTTTCGTATGTCCGGTTGTTCTCCTCTACAGGTCGCATTTATGAACCGATTCTCGTGATGTGAGCAGGTTGGAAAAATAAATAGAATTTTTTACTCGAGCCAGTTTTTTGATTTTTTTCAAAATGGCGGAGATATGGGGTTTTAAAATGTAAAAAAATCGCTACAACCCAAACGGCTCGATGGATATTAACAAATGAGGTGTCGTTGGATTCGTAAAGACCATGAGAGTGAAACAGATGAGCGAGCGAAGCGAGCGAAGCGTCTCCGTTTCAGGTTTGGGCAAAAATGCTTTTGTATGTCCGGTTGTTCTCCTCTACAGGTCGCATTTATGAACCGATTCTCGTGAAATTTTGTGAGCAGGTTGAAAAAATAAATAGAATTTTTTACTCGAGCCAGTTTTTTGTTTTTTTTCAAAATGGCGGAGATATGGGGTTTTAAAATGTAAAAAAATCGCTACAACCCAAACGGCTCGATAGATATTAACAAATGAGGTGTCGTTGGATTCGTAAAGACCATGAGAGTGAAACAGATTATATAATTTTAGTAAAAAGTCAATAGGTTGTATAAAAGATCGCGAAATGTAGTTTACAAAGTTATTGGTGCGGCTACTTTCATACTGCATGTACGTAACCAGGTACATTCATAAGTTTGTATGTGTTATTGAAAGAAAATTATTTGGGTTATTTTTTTATGTGTGTTAGCAGTTCAGCTTTCCCACCGACATACTCGCGAGGTCTACAGCTCACAGAGCCACCAGTGTTACAATGTTGTGAGTGAGCTAAGATAATCGAGTGGCAATGGGGCCTATTCTCTAGGGCTCACTCACTAAAATTACTTGACAATATTAGCTCCGACGCTCTTACGCGGTTGCCATAGATTCCATTTTCGAAATCACTTATTCGTTCATCAGTACATTAAAATAATTCAAAAGCGAATACCTACGAAAATGGAATCGGGAAGAATTGGAAAACCTGTCGAATTCCGTAAGACTTACTATTGCATTTATATGAAAGATATTGATATTTACCTCGACCATGGGGAAGCCCATCTGCTTGGTCCACGTTGACATCACTTTAGCCACTGGCTTGTTGGAGGCCTCTTCCAGGGCTGCCCATAAGTCCTCAGTGAACGTATTCTTGTACTGGAAATAAGAGTTTTATTAATTTTCTATTACATACATATATCTAAGTGATCATGATGAGCAAATAATAAATGTATACCTAAGCATATTCTTATAAGACTGATTACTGATTAGATAAGTATGAATAATGTTTATTCTGTTACTTATCTAGAAATGCAACTATGTTAAGCCATGTTCTATGTATTGTATGTTAGTATTCTATTATTAAAACGGAAATAGCAGTCTTATAGACCACAGTCTTATAGTTTACAAGGCCAAACAATAGGAGGTATGTCACCTGATGCCTTGTAAGGTAAATGTTCATTCCCTTGCGGAAGTCATCATCGCCGATGTATCTGTGCAGCATGCGGATGACGGAGGCGCCCTTGTTGTACGAGATCTCGTCAAATATCTCGTCGATCTCCGATGGGTGACCTACCGGCACCTCGATAGGATGCGAGTTCTTCAGGCAATCCAACTCTAGAGCTCTAGAAGATAAAGGATGTCATAAATATGATTGCTGTTTCTAAAGCATTTAGTAATTGTTAAAAATATCTCTAGCACTAAGGTTAAACAAGTCATCACATCAATTATGTTGATACACCTAGCAACTGAATAGGTAATGTGTTTACACAGCTTTATCACACTGATGAATGTACAGGTTAATTATTATACATAAAGTACATGAATATTAAACATCTGGGTGAGATCCAGCAGAGGTTATACAGCATATTTGCAACACAGAAAGCATGAAATGATGAATTGTCTGAACATTCTACAACATGGGAGTAAGTACAAAATGAGAGTTGAAATCTTGGAACATTGCCATGCTTACCTGATGTATGTTTCGGTGACAAACTGAGTCCAAATATCATATTCAGGGAAGAGGTGATTGACACAGAGGAACTCAACAAAGGAAGCATAGCCTTCATTCAACCATAGATGTGTCCACCACTCCATGGTGACCAGGTTGCCAAACCACTGGTGAGCCAACTCGTGGCCGACAACCAGTGCGATCCACTGCCTCCGCACAGCTGAGGTGTGCTCCTCATCCACCAACAGACACGTCTCCCTGTATGTCACTAGACCCCAGTTCTCCATAGCCCCGGCAGAGAAATCTGCTATGGCAATCAAATCTATCTTTGGCAATGGGTATGCAATGTTGAAGTATTCCTTATAATAAGGCAGCACACGAGTGGCCACTTCCAGAGCAAACAATCCCTGTTTACTCTTCCCAACCGGGGTGTACACTCTCACCAGCACACCGTCTCGTGATTTCTTCTCCACATGATCATACTCTCCAACCACCACGGCCACAAGATACGTAGACATGACAGGAGTTGTTTCAAATGACACAATTTTATTATCGCCTGAGCTCTTTTCCTCCTTGATGGGCATGTTGGAGAGTGCGACCCGGTCGGCAGGCACCTGCAGGGTGATGTCGAAGGTGGCCTTGATGGCGGGCTCGTCCCAGCAGGGGAAGCAGCGGCGCGCGTCCGTCGCCTCGAACTGCGTGACGGCGGCGTGGCGCTCCTCGCCGCCCGGCGTCAGGTACTTGCTGCGGTAGAGCCCCTTCATCTTGTCGTTGATCTCGCCGGTGAACTCGCAGCGCAGCGTCGCCTCGCCGGGCGGCAGCTCCTCTGCAAACACCACGGCCGCGGTCTCGTCGGCGGCGCACAGCCGCACGTCCGCCGGCCGCAGAGCCTCGCCACCCCCGGCATACTGCAAGCTCACGCTCGTCAGCTCCAAGTCGAGGCTGTTCAGCACTATCTCTTTGGTTGAGTTCACGATCTGAAAGTGAACGTGTTCGTAAGCGCGACGCACACAAACGAGATTTTCGCAACACAATCATGACGAAATTCCTCCCTCCTTACCTGCACTTTCACTGATGTCTTCCCTTTGAATTTTAACGTGTCCAGGTCTGGAATCAGTTCCAGGTCGTAATGTTTCGGCACTACATTTTTGGGAAGCCGCTGGAACGGTTTGTTTTCTGGCATTGTCACTACTTCTTTCACGTTTGTCAATGTGGGACGCGCAACCGAGAAATACCGTAATGACCGAGTGACAGAGTGAACTCGCGCCGCTGCAACCGCGACCGCGCCGCTGATACCTGCTCCCCGCGCCCGCGCCCTCCGCTCCGAATAACGGTATTCGCTAGTACGCAAGGACTTGCAATGGCGACTCGAATACACACAGCAACGCGAGCTCAGTGCAAATGAATTACGTATGACGCGTAACAGTTGTAGCGTCATGGAAAGCAACTATTGTGTGACGTTTCAAGTGAAAGTTCTTTGAGCTACTTAGGGCAAATTAGCTATCATTTCACGTTCCACTTTCTGACTAACGAAAAAAAGTGAAAATAATAACGCGCTGCGATAAGATGTGCAGTTTAGAGGTTAGATTGTCGAGATTTTGCAAGACACAGCTCCCACAATAAAATATTATCTTGCCTTGGTTCCAATCAAAAACTGACTCGCTGGAGCAGTGAATTTATTGGGGAAAATGTCTCCAAAAGCGTAAATGTATGTATTAATAAATTTAATTAAATTTACTTATTTCGCACTTTGCAGTATATACATGTACCTACTACCTACGAATTTAAATCCAGCGCGCGATGTATTAATTAATTATGTACCCATTTTTTTTTTTAATAATACCACCACAGATTAGAATGTATATGTCGTAGCCATATCGTAGAATTGGCCATGTTATGATTGGCCATTTCATGAAATATGAACCTATAACTATTTCATGAAATGGCCAACACAAACTGTCCATATCGTTTAAACATCAACGTTTGACGATATGGCCATTCACGTTTGGCCATATCAATAATGTAGGGTATCCATGATCAATTGAATTGAAATCATCAATCATTTCGAATTGAAAGGGGCGTCAAGCAGGGCGATCCTCTCTCCCCCAAACTTTTTACCAGCGTGTTGGAAGAGGTTTTCAAGACACTAGAGCCAGATTAGGAGAACAGAGGTATGACGTCGGCGGGGCGAAGCTTACTCTTTTCGCCGATGATATAGTCCTGTTTTCTTATTCACCTTCTGAGCTACAGACTATGCTGCAACAACTCATGACATTCATGCCACGAGGTTGGACTTAGCATGAACATGTCAAAGACCAAGGTCATGTCTAACAGCAAGGAGCATACAGTGGACGTGGATGGGGTTATGAATGAATTAATGATTATTTTTCATAAGTAAATTACATTAGCATTTCTTAAGTTTTACTTTAAATTATATCATTTATGTGGTCTCGTTGATCCATACACTAGGAAGACCTGTATTGTATGGAGCAGCGTTTCCATCCTAAATGTGTATTATACAATTTTATAGATAGGTTAGAATTGCATATGTCCAGGAATACATCGACATACATCGACAAGACAAGGAAGTCGATAGACGCGTCGAAAACGCCTGGAAGAACTTTTGGTCTATGAAAGAGCTCATTAAGGGACAACTTCGGTTGTCCCTGAAACTTAAGCTCATGGACATGTGCATTATCCCCATCCTTACCCTAAATTTATGTAAAAAAAAAAATTGGTTGCCTGTAAAGTCGGTATACGGGCGAAAGTTTTACGTGACAACGACTTTGAGTGGTAAAATAATTTTAATGTGAATATTCATTCGTATAGTAGGAAGAAGGATGAAATAATAGTAACAATTTAAAACATTTATTGACCGAGCGAGCGAAGCGAGCGAAGCGTCTCCGTTTCAGGTTTGGGCAAAAATGCTTTCGTATGTCCGGTTGTTCTCCTCTACAGGTCGCATTTATGAACCGATTCTCGTGAAATTTTGTGAGCAGGTTGGAAAAATAAATAGAATTTTTTACTCGAGCCAGTTTTTTTATTTTTTTCAAAATGGCGGAGATAAAATCGCTACAACCCAAACGGCTCGATGGATATTAACAAATGAGGTGTCGTTGGATTCGTAAAGACCATGAAAGTGAAACAAATGAGCGAGCGAAGCGAGCGAAGCGAGCGAAGCGTCTCCGTTTCAGGTTTGGGCAAAAATGCTTTTGTATGTCCGGTTGTTCTCCTCTACAGGTCGCATTTATGAACCGATTCTCGTGAAATTTTGTGAGCAGGTTGAAAAAATAAATAGAATTTTTTACTCGAGCCAGTTTTTTGATTTTTTTCAAAATGGCGGTGATATGGGGTTTTAAAATGTAAAAAAATCGCTACAACCCAAACGGCTCGATGGATATTAACAAATGAGGTGTCGTTGGATTTGTAAAGACTATGAGAGTGAAACAGATTATATAATTTTAGTAAAAAGTCAATAGGTTGTATAAAAGATCGCGAAATGTAGTTTACAAAGTTATTGGTGCGGCTACTTTCATACTGCATGTACGTAACCAGGTACATTCATAAGTTTGTATGTGTTATTGAAAGAAAATTATTTGGGTTATTTTTTTTATGTGTTTTAGCAGTTCAGCTTTCCCACCGACATACTCGCGAGGTCTACAGCTCACAGAGCCACTAGTTTATAACTGTGCTCGAGTGGAAGGGACGCGTGCCTTTCACTTTTTATGTCTGTCTCTCTCGCTCTTAGGCGGGCTAACCATGCCCGAGTGGAAGGGACGCGTGCCTCTCACTCGCTCTCATTGTGAGCGCATAACGTGAGCGGAGCGTAACGCAGTTTCTTGAAGTGTCACCCGGCAAACCAATTTATAAGACGTTGTCACGTCAAAATGTATGTATGTAATTTACTGAGAAGCAATGGCTAATCAGAACATTATTATCAATGAGTTCCTAACTTTCGTACAAAATAGTACGACATACTAATAATAATAATGTATTAGTCTGACTGTAGACTCGGTACATTTTGTTGCCTCGGCGGTCTTTTTCATCCATTGCCCATTATTATGAGCCTCTCTCTTCATTAAACAATATACGTCATAAATATTTTTTCTCACTTTTCTGTGTAAAACCATTTCGTAACTAAATAATTTTGTGCGCGATGATATTTGAGAGCCGAGCGAGACGTGGACACAGCGCGGGAAAGAAAGGATGACTGATGAACCAATAGCGCGCCGGCAAGCATGCGGCTGGCGCGTGACCCTCCCGCCCCGCTTTACAGGTTGGCAAGAAAGTCTAGAAATTAAATGATGGTTAACATTCACAGACTACTGCGTGTTTTCTTTAATGTCATATTTGGATTGTCTATCAAAACACGCAATAGTGCTCTAATATGTCACTTATGTTGCCATTATTTAATTTCTAGACTTTCTTGCCAACCTGTACCTCATACCACCAAAACAGAGCTTTAAATCGCCTACAGCGCACTTCGCCGCTAGCGTTCTTTTTACAACCTATAGCTTTGAATTTGGAAGGAAATTATTAAATCTTACTATTTAAATATTAAAATACTAACCTGGAAATCTGTTTGGACTCTAGGGTTTTTCACATTATAGGTATTGACATTTTGCACCACTTTGATCGTCATTTTGCATGGTAATTAATGTCGCATGAATTATTGACCGCTGCCTCCATGATTAAAATCAACAACAAATCGACATCAGCGCCTCTTACGGTGAATAATGGTTTGCTGGAAGAAATCTCTTATTAGAGATAAGCTCGCCTTTGTACTTATTTTTTTCTATCTTAAGCTATTTTTACTGTCATGTGAGTAGAATTAAGAAATTACAAAATGTTATTATTTTACGATAATATGCAGTGGGACATATTATAGGCTACGTAAAAAAAAAAATACCAACGTTTGGCCTTATTATGAAATATATAGTCATGCATTTAGCCTGTCATATCATCAAACGTTGGTCGCTTATTGATCTGGCCTGGCCATTTCATGATATGGCCAATTCTACGTTATGGCATATGACGCTACGACATATATGCCACCAGCCAGCAGTCCAGCACCACCACCCACACCCACCCTCAGAACCCTCAGAACAATAAAAACACAGATAAAAAGCAATTTTCTATCTCTTTCTACCTCCCAAAAAGAAATAGAGTTCCATGAACACAGAAAAAGCCACAGAGCAGCAGATTCGAATGATGGTCCGAAATTCATGAAATGATGTCAGCTTAATCAAACGAAATCGTCAACGATGATGATGTGAGCAAAACTCGCAAACAAATAAAGCCAAAATTGATTGTTCGGAAAAGGAGACCATGTTGCTCTTTGTTCGGAAAGGAAGACTTGGGAAAAAAGGCCGCTAATTAGGGTTCCGTACCCGAACGGGACCCTATTACTGAGACTTCGCTGTCTGTCCTACCGTCTGTCTGTCACCAGGCTGTGCCTGTATCTCATAAACCGTGGTAGCTAGACAGTTGAAATTTGCACAGATGATGTATTTCTGTTGCCGCTATAGCAACAAATACTAAAAAGTAAAAGAAATTTAATATGAAGAGGGGCTCCCATACGTGATTTTTTTGCTCATTTTTGCTCGATATTGATAATGGTAGCAGGTAGACGCTTAAAATGTTCACAATATATTGAGTTGATTATTGACTTAAAAATAAGTAATTAAATTAAAATTAAACTTATATTTAGGGGGGGCTCCCATACACATACAACATGTTTTTTTTTTGCGGTTTTTTATAGATAATGGTACGGAACCCTTCGTGCGCGAGTCCAACTCGCACTTGGCCGGTTATTTTTATTCCGTCTTCGGTGGACACCGAGGTGGACAAGCTGTTGTGTTTGTGCTGCTTTTGCTTGCTGACGTTGTTCTTGTTGCTGTTGAGTAGCCAAAAAAAGGTAGTAAAAGCATTATACGGACCGTTGCATTAGCATTAACATTAAATAAATAAAAATACCTACGTGAGTGAACTCATGACTGACATTTGATTCTGTTCTGTGATTGTAAATTTAACATTGACAGTTTTGTTAGCTCGAAAGTGGTAGGTGATAGTTGTGTATCAGTTTTCTGAAGATTTTATTGATTTTTATTAGAAAATGGTATTACAATAGCAAATAACTACCTACAAATTCCTCTGTAGCACCAACAATGCATTTGCTCCACGCATTCAGTCTCCTAGTCATCTCCAGTACGTAAAAATTCAACTCTGTTTTCATGTTTACTTTACGAAAGTGCCCAAAGCACTACAAATGTGTTTATTTCGCCTAGGTTTTTACGCGGTATCATCATCGCGCGTGCTGGAGCTGAGCGACAAGTTCCTCGATATAGCCAGCGAGGGTCAGTGGTTCGTGAAGTTCTATGCGCCTTGGTGCGCCCACTGCCGCCGCCTGGAGCCGGTGTGGGCTCATGTCGCTCAGTCGCTCTACACGACGCCTATCCGCGTCGCGAAGGTCGACTGCACGCGCTTCCCGGCCGTCGCGACACACTTCAAAGTGCGTGCTTATCCCACGATCCTGTTGTAAGTGAATTTATGCATAAACATATATTCCATGAACATGAGTTTACTGCTTGGAGCAATTTTACTACCAACTATTTCTCCTACATGGAGCTTTGACTTTCTCAGTTCATTCTCGCCTGCATTAATACTGCATTGTTCTGTGGAAAGTTTAGGTTCCCGTCTCCATCTCAGTGTTTTCACCAATGTTTCTGTAATATTAATATATAGCTATAAACATAGCTAGTACTTAATATTATAGTATCTGTGCTAGTACATAGAATGTGGGAACACTTGGCCAAACTCTTGATTGGATAGAAATACTGATGATGTTTGATAAAATTTGTGTACATGGCAAATTTCAGTGTAAGGCTTCACATCAAATCTAGTCACATTTGTGTAATCCCATTTGATTTCTAGGTCAACTTGATCAATTCGCTTATAAATGCAGAATTAATTTGTATTGCCATATTTACAATGCATCAAATTCTGATGAATAGGTGTAGCTTTTTCCAAGATGATGTAGCAGACTCAAATGATTCATGTAAAGAAATGCATTAGATTTTTTCAATTTAGTATGATTTATTTATTTCAGTATAAAAGGATCATTCAATTTTGAGTACACTGGAGAAAGGGCCAAAGATGACATGGCGAACTTTGCTATCCGCATGTCTCAGCCAGCCGTGCAAACACTCACCAAGGAAGACAGTGTGGGCTTTCTAAAAGAAACTCACCCAATCTTCTTTGGATACATTGGAAAACAGCATGGGCATTTATGGGTGAATATGTTTACTACTGTGAAAAAAATATTTTGTCTATATTCTGTAATCAATTGTAGATCCAGCACTGCAGGACGCAGGTTCATAAGAGACCCTCAGCTTTTTTAAGAAGTTTTGTTTATCCTTCTTTAAAAAGTTTATTTTAATCTAATTTTCTAAACCCTTTTGCCCTGAGTTTATGCAGTATAGTTCATTCATTCCACAGCAACTTGAGCTTGGTTTAAATATTTCAGGAAACGTTCACACTCCATGCTGAGAAGTATCAGCCACATGCCTGGTTCTATGCCATGTCACATGACATGGTTAGGGGAGACCTCACACCGCCAAATGACACAGCCATCTTTGTGCATAAGGATGATGATGCATTCTACTTTGAAAGTTTGTTACTAATTTTACTAATTGTGCATGCATGTTCCCACTGAAATATTTTTGCTTTATAAAAACACCTGGTAAAGCAACTAAGAGCAGCATTTGCGTCGGTAGCAGTCGACGGCAACCATATAACGTGCTAACGACGGGCTTACTGGGGCCGGATTCTACAAGTGAATTGGATGTCAATCCCTATAGCAATAGCGCGAAATACCGGTTTGTTTCTAGACAGTGCGGTCGACAAGCCAGAACCGGAATGTATACCCCTCGCTATAGCCACTGTCATACGATTCGCGTACACAATCACGGTCTGTTCTTGTGAAAGAGCTAAGTTGGTCATTTTTTTGTCAACAGCAAAGAGTGAATTAATTGAAGACAAGGAGGTATTAAATACTACATTGGACAAATGGATCAATGCTGAGAGATTTGGTTTGTTTCCGAAAATCACGAGGGCCAATATGAATCATTTGATTGACACAGAAAAGTATCTAGTCCTGGCCGTGGTGTCTGAGAACAAGCTGAATGAAATTACACAAACTGAGAGGGACTTCAAGGATATGATTGAAGGGCTCATCAAGTAAGTTTAACTTACAGCACAGGGTGCTCATCCCATACAAATTAGAATTAGTAACCCTTCGTAAAAAAGAGGTGAAGAGTAAGATTTGTACCATAAACGTCATGGTTTCAGTTAACATACTCCTAGGTGGAGTTAATCTTAGAATAAATCCTTTATATCTTAGGGCGATCTCGTGGTACTTGCAATTTTTCGATGGTACTGCACCAAGCGATAATGGCTTCGAAGTACTTCGAACTAAAGAAGCTTCCGAAGCATCTCAGTTTACGCCGGTGCGTGTCATATTTTGTTCTAGGTGGTCTATCTGTATTAGTTTAAATAACTAGAAGGAGAATGTGGCTACGTCTATGGCAGCTGGCTTTCAGGCTGTTGTTACATATAATATTATAGTATCTGTGCTTACAGTAACTATAATAAAGGTACCTACAATGATTTATACTTCCCCTAACTATTGCTTAACAACTTTGTACTATTATTACCGAACCCTTCCGCTCGTTTTCCTGGCCGAAAAAGAAAAATATTTGACATTATAATTGAAACAAAAAGTAAACTTTAGAAAAAACCGACTTCCACAAACCCTATTTGATTAGATTGAGTTTAATACTAACTGTAACCCCTTATCCCCCCCCCCCCCTTGGGGAATTAATTTTGTCAAATCCTATATCAGTGCTACCCCACGCGACTAAGGAACCCCTGTACAAAGTTTTATGGCTCTAGGTGCACCGGTTTAGGCTATGCGTTGCCTGCCCGTCAGCCACGCATTGTATTTGTACCTAGTATTGAGCAGATCTGGTGGCCATATGTGGTCTTCATCAGCAGTTCCGCATCACAATATTATGCTATGTGCATTTGCACGAGTTATTATGAAAAACACAAAAATCACTATAGGTCTGCCTATAATATTTGAAGAGTTCTCTCGATTTCTCCAGGATCCCATCATCAGATCCTGACCTGGTGTCAATGGGACCACCCTTGAGGTATTACCTATACGCCGAAAAAAGATTTGTTCAAATCGGTTCATAATTGGCGGAGTTATCGCGTAACAAACATAGAAAAAAAAAACATACGGGTCGAATTGAGAACCTCCTCCTTTTTTTGAAGTCGGTTGAAAATTAGGGGAAGTTATGCTTACATCCCTTACCAATAGATATTTTCAGACGTCTTGGTGTCACCTGTCATGCACACTATGGGTGGTGTCTTTTTGCTAGTCTAAGGTCCATTTGCACCAAAAACTTAATTACGATTAGCATCTTAATTGCTAAATAGAGCAGCTGTTAAAATGTATGAAATATGTCAATCTTGCGATTAGCGCGCTAATCACAATTAGTGTTTTTGGTGCAAATGGACCTAAGAGTTAAGTTGTGAATTATTTTTTTTTCAGAAAGAGGAGACAAGAGTTGCACCGTCATTTCCAGTTTGGCTGGATCGGGTCTCCAGAGCTCGCTAACTCCATAGCCATGTCGTACTTGACCATTCCCAATCTGATAGTGCTAAACTCGACCACCAGCCACCATCACATCCCTGATGACGACCCCCTTCTGATGACACCAGAAGCTGTGTCTTTGTTCCTAGACCAGATCTTTAACCAGGTTGCACCAGTAAGTTTTATTTTTTAATCATATTTTTGTGCTAACGTGCAATCAGTGCAAACACTTCTTGATGAAATTCTAAGTTCTAATTGCTTAGGGCCCGCCTTTAATGCGCGAAAGCGAGCTTATCTCTAAAGAGAGATTTCTACCAGCAAACCCAGGCAGGACAGGAATGATGGTGCTGAGAGGATAGTCCTGTTTCTGTTTCCCACGACACAGATGTCCTAGTGTGGGTGCCAGAAGCAGTATGTTCCTCTACAGGGTGTAACAGAAGGGTGTTGTCATATTTTAGGGGGTTGTTAGGGAGACCATTCTGAGCAACTTTTACTATGAAACCGATTTGATCAGAGCAACTTTTTTTTATCAGAGAGATGAAATAGAGAAATCTTCTGTATGTAGAGAAGTGAAAATTAAAGCTGCGCTGATCATATCGGTTTCATAGTGAATGTTGCTCAGAATGATGTCCCTAACAATGTGCGCGTCACCAGATTTACGGCGGCAACGGCTACGTGACGCGCCTCTGCCGCGGGCTGTTCGAGGCGCGCACCTCTCTCGCCAGCATGTGGCGCGGCAACCCGGTGCTGACGTCGCTCGTGTTCGGCCTGCCGCTCGGCTTCCTCTCGCTCATCTGCTACTCCGTGTGCTGCGCCGACATACTCGACGCGGACGACGACGAAGAAGGTAACAACGCCTCATTGCCTGTGGGCGCCGTTTTGGCCCTGGCAGAATACCAGCGTCACAGATTCGTCTGTGACATTGCTGAGTCAGGGCAATTTTATTGCCGTGGTACAGTCACATAACCACACAGCTATCTATCTATCTATTTAAATTGATTTTTGTTGTTATTAATTTATGTGTGTGTATCATGTCCTGTGAATGAATGATTTATCTATCTACCTATCTACCTTATGCCCGATTTCATCAACGATCCCTATCTTTTAGGGTTTTTATTAGGGTTCCGTTAGAGAAACAAGGAACCCGAAGTTTCGTTAAGTCTGTCTGTCTGTCCGTCCGTAGGTATGTCACAGCAACTTTATTCCAAAACTATTGGGACTACACAGTTTAAACTTGGTATATAGATGTATTCGGTGAATCGCTTTACGAATTTTATACAAAAATAATAATAAAAAAAAAAGATACGCGTGTAGCACCGTACACGTGTTAGAAGTAAAACTTCTGTAGCTAGATCATTAAGTGGTACCTATACTATACACCTATACCTACCTATACTAAAAGAGATTTAAATTTCCAATTTTGAGATCCAATCTCTGCTTCAAGTTACTTTTAAGTTTCAGACGTCCGATTATTTGAAATTATTTTATACTTGTACTTACTTTTAATACGTCATGTCATTTATTTCCCACCATTCCTTATCTACAATTTGTCGCGCTCGTGGTGATATACTTAACTCATTCAATAGTGTCACTACTATTTGCATCTCGCTCAGATTATATACCATCTGACGTCACGTCTTTAAGCCGTCTCGCTCAAATGTATGCATTGCTTTGCTTGTTTTAGAAATCCATATCGACCCGTGTGACATTGATGAAACTCTTTTCTTACAAACTGTCTGGATCGCATCGCACAGCTGTCAAACATAAGTTCCGGTTCCAACAAAGAGGTTGAACGAAGTAGTTTTTGGTCACGTCACTGGTTTTGTTTATCCCAGCCAGCGGCGGCGGCGGCGGCGGCGCCATCTTGGCCATACCGGAAATCAAGAACTCGTGGAAGAATGCTTAAAATAATTTTTATTTGTTAACGTTTCATCAGGTTTTTCTCTCACTAATTAACATTCTTTATTGTACGAATGTATTATTATCTTATCTGATTAGTTAAAAACCGTATTGAAAATAGTTGCGGTTTTAAAAGTCTTCAGCCGACCCTGACGTCACCGATTCCAATTTCCGTTACATTTCTTAGCCACTCGTGATAGCACCCGGCTAGTATCAATTGAAAAGCAAATATATGAATAACCCACAGTTGAGAGGTTAAATAAATTTTACCCCCGTGCCCCAAGAAGTTTTACTTCAAAAAATTAAGGGGCGGGCACCCCATACATACCTATATGCGTGGTGTGTCCATACCATAGATAGGTCTTTCAAAATGACGTTGAGGTTCCTAAAACCATTTTTCCTCAAAGTCAATCGTTAAAGAGACAGACTCTTCCAAAGTGGAAAATATTGTTACAACACAAACATCCAGTCATATAATTACTTGCTACTACGGAACTCGTACTTGGCCACTTTTATTTTTTATCTTTTAGGGCTTAGGGGTTTCGATTCGTCGTAACAAGTCCTATATCTTGGCGATATTCTCATCATCATCATCATCGATGATGGAGTTGGATGGTGGTAGACGAATCCCTGGGATACTCAGTTGTAAACCCATCGACTTTGGCCTCTTTTGATCTGCCTTAATAATCTTGATGACTTCTCAGAAAAGTTATTACAATATAAACTTTGAATCATATTATTGTTACAGAAATCCACGAGAAGAAAGACCAGTGAGAGCAAATGGACCAAATCTGAAATAGTAGAAAATGAATTAGCATAAGTACTAAGTAGTGATGTGATGATGGTTAGGAACACCAAGTGCATTTGTACAATACAAGCCATTTACAAGCCAAATTAAATCCTATAGTTACCTAAAATAGGTGTACGAATTCGTAAACAGACGAAAGTGTTTCTTATTATTTTCCTTTGGAAATAATTGCTTTGTATTTTAATAGAATCTAAGAATAGAAGATCAACGTATGAATACTCTTGCTCGTTGTTAACGATACTCCGCATACATACATAATTGGTTACCAAAAACTGGCACGTTCTACATATTTACACGTTGCAATCGAAGCTCGGGTAATGATTTAGATAAACATACTGTGTAGTGAAATTGCTTTAGTGTGAGAACTGTGAACATGCCACCTCTAAATAACTGACCTGTACATAATTTAACAGAACTTACTTAATTAATCTAAATCCCCCTTTGAACACGTGGTATAGTTAATTGGATTTATTGAAACAGGCCAATATCAGAAAATTTGTAAATAGGTACAAAGATTGATTGTTTCTAAAAGTAGCAAGAAATGTGGATGTATTGGCGTTTGTCCTTCACAGTCTCTGGCCTCTATGTAAATTGTTTAAGTATTTAATTTTTGTGATGTGTGCAATCTGGTTGCAAGTGTTGCAGCTGTTTTTGTTAAGTAATGTGTAAAGTAAATGTTTGTTCTGTTGTATTTATTATTTGATCTGTATTAAAAATAGATATATTTGATTTAGATATTATGATCTAATGAAATGATAAATGTAAAGCATGTTTTTAATGAAGCAAATAAATGTGTTTTTATAATTATTTATTGAATTTCTATAGACTTACACATTTAAGTAGGTATAGTAGACGCCAAACAACTTGAACAAATGACCTTGCATGCGCAGAAACCATCTGATATATGAAACTGCGCACCACGGTATGGGGTGCGGGACGCGGCGTGCGGAAGGAGCATCGCCTCGAGCGCGCCTAGCCACGCTATTGGTAGACCAGTCAAACATCGTTTCCCGCTTTGAGTTCACACTTGCGTGCAGTGAAATCACAGATAAAAAATGCCTCGACGTCCGAACGTAGTTTTAAAAAGGCAAGCCAGAAAGATGGTATATGATGAGTTTTCTATCGATGACATATTATGTTTTATAGGTGTAACACGAGGAAAAACGTCATTTTAGGGAATTTCAATCGTAGGTATCCCATAAAAATCTTGTCTTTTGTCAAATCATTATTCTTTGTTAATAGACACCAATAAAGACGACAAATGTCGCTAAATAATTTACATTTTTATTTTGATAGTCCTATCCACAGACCATTAAATCTGTATAGTTCGCAGCAAATGTACCTACTTCGCGTGTCTCAAACAGTTATTATGCACCTGTTACCGCTCAGTCCCCCATGCAAATGGTGCAGTATATTTTCTCATTTTCTATCGATTGAACTAAGTACGTATATAGTATTGTGTAAGATTCATGCAGTATACTGTAGGTACGATTTGTTTTGAGAATTTTAAGTGCGTCGTTTTTTTTGGCACGTAAGTGTACATGCGCAAACTTTCCCCCACCACGTCACATTTTGCTCAAGATGTTTGGCGTTACCTATAACACCTTTACTGAATTTGTGAACCCATATACTTTGATAAAGCTAACTTCATTGGGAGAAACCGGATGATCGCTTTTAGATATAGATGATTTAATATTAAAATATTTTTCATGTAGACATTTCTTGAATATAAAAAGCAAGCTCTAACTGGCGAGTTCTAAATTTTAACTGATTATACCATTGTATGTACCGTTCATGTTTGCTTGCCTTACAATTATGAGAAGTAGAAGATACTTTTTCATCAGAACTCTCAGAAACTCTGGTTTTGTATGTTTGTTTACTATGTAACTTCTTCGGTTTTGGTAAATGCTTATCATAAATTTCATACTCATTATAACACTCTTGTTTTGAAGGTTTACTACTATTTAAGTGTTGTTTATTACTTTTTGTCCAGCAATGTGCTTTATCATCAGATTCATCTGCCTCTAAACCACTGGCATCACTGAGTTTGGACAACCTAGATTTAGTAGAATTAGATCTATGTGCTTGCTGATCATTAGTGACGTCACTATCTAGCCTCTGCTGATATCCTTGTCGTTTACTCCGCCTACGATGTTGCGCTACCTCTTCATCTTCTGTTTTCTCTTCTTCACCTGTTACTTTATTTTGATTACTGCTACTGTTGCCCCACTTTTTACCAAAAGCGATTGGGAGGCCCAACCTTGCCATTTCATTTTCTAAGCCAGTTTCAACATCTTCATTACTTTCATAATTTTTGTTTGATGTGACATTCTTTTCCATACCACTGCTGTGGTCATGAACAGTTTCAATGTGAGATTCTTTCTGTTTTTCTTCATTTTGTTTATCAGTATGTTCCAATTCAGTTTTTTTAAAGATTGTATTAACCATATTTTCAACCATGATTCTTTCCAGGTTTTGTGAGTTATTGTGAATATCCTTTACATATAGTTTTTTTGGGATCTTAATTATTTCAGTCTCGGAAGTTTTGCTTTTTACACTTTGTAGATACTGCAAATATTGGTTTATAGATTTATTGCTTACTTTTATATTGGCATATGAAGTTGCTTCATTTGCATCAGTAGAACTGTTTTCATAGGAATCCAGTAGTTCTGAGAAGGTTTCATTCTTTTGTATGTTCTCATTTTCAAATGATTTATTTAAATTTTCAAAACTTTCCAAAACAACTGATGAGCTTGAGGGAACACTTATTTCATTCCATATTTGTTGCAGATTAGGTTTTGTATCTGAAATGCAGGGCTCTGAAATTTCTTTGACTGATTTTTCCTGTGGTTCAGTTGATGGACTTGTGAAACAATCAAAGTTTATTTTATTATTTGTCCACAAGTCACAAATATTAAGTGAATCTTTCATGGTTAGTAAGATTTTCTTGAATTTGATTTCTTCAGCCCCTTCACTGAGGATTGTGATTGAGATGCCAAATGAACCATATCTTCCGGCACGACCTATTCTGTGTAGGTATGTCGGCCAATCATGTGGTGGTTCAAAATTAATGACTAAATCCACATTTGATGCATCAATTCCTCTTGCTGCCAAGTCCGTTGATATTAGTATTCTGCATCTATATTCCTGTAATGTTTTGAGGGCATCTAGTCTGTCTGTCTGCTCCTGGTGTCCGTATAGTTGCTCTGAAGGCCACTTGTCCCGAGACAGCATCTTGTATAAGTCCACAACCCGCGCTTGGTAGTTACAGAATATCAAACACTGCTTGAACGGATTTGTGGTCAAAATTTTCAGTAGCTCTACATATCTGTATTTTGTTTGATTAACAATGTTGCTGTGACTTCTGACAACAGTCACCTTTTGTTCAATGCCCAAGAGAATATTTGTTGTCTCAGGGCAGACATGTTGAGAGTTTTGAACATACTGATCTATGAATTTCTTTGTCTCTTCTGGGTAGGTTGCACTACTCATAATAATTTGCTTCTGTTTTGGCAGTGTAGCGAAAATGTAGTTAATGTCTGCCTGAAATGATTTTTCCATTAGCTTATCAGCTTCATCCAAAACCAAGAGGCGAACAGCAGAAGTGTCAATAAAGTTATCCTGGATTAGGTGTCGTAATCTACCAGGACTCCCGACTACAACATGCACTTTTCTTTTACTTCTGAACTTGGCAATGTCATCTTGAACTGGTAAACCTCCCATAACAACTTCAACACAAAGACCTGAAATAATGATAGTTTAGAATTAATTATTATTGTGTTTGTCCTAGAGAATTAAGCTACCAGACATAAACATATTATTTATAATTACCTGAATATTGCGATCCAATAACTTTCAGCACATCACATATTTGAGCAGCTATTTCTCTAGTGGGAGCAAGGATAACAACTTGTAATCCTTTTGTGAGATCCAACTTTTCTAGAGCTATAACTGAAAATACTGCCGTTTTTCCAGTGCCTGACTTTGCTTCTAGTAGTAGATCTGGAATACAACATAGAAACATATATAAAATTACATTAGAACTATTTATGTATGTTACGGATTTGCGGTGAATCGGTGAATGAACGGAGTAGTATCTTACCAAATCCACACTTCCCTAGGGGTATACCATGCAGCTGTATAGGAGAAGGTTTGTGAAATCCAGCTCCTTGCAATCCTTTAAGAGTTTGTGATGATAATAACATCGTTTCAAAGGTTACATCTTGAGTAATTTTTACATCCTTTGTTCTTATTCCTTCTCGTATATCGTGAGCTAATACCATGATGGTGAATTCGAACTCTGGCTAATTTGCAAATACAAGTTTAATAGGTTTATTTTTATATCAAGCGGACTTGGCCAACAAAACAATTTTATTCAGAACACTTCGGAACCGTTGATTGAGTACAATTTTTAAGAGGTTATAATTTTGTTGACTGCGCTTGGATCAGGGGCCTGACAGATCACTTTCCAGTTCCACCGAAGTGGCGCTAGAGTCGTTGAATGCCAACGCCATTTTATTACGTCAAGATCGTTTGCCAATCACAGAGCAGCAATGGCGCCCTTGTTGTCTGTCTGACACTTGTCAGTTTGCTGTTTGCTGTTTGAACTGTATCGGTCGGCCGGCAAATTAAACTTTTATAATTTTGTATATTTCCTCGCTTTTTAGCTTAGTTGAGATCCAAAATGCTCATTTGTGGGTTTTTATAATAGTTTTGCGACAGTTGGACGTTTACACGTTATCATGGGACGATATAAGTGTTGTGTTGGTAGTTGCACATCTACAAGTGAAACACATAGGCTTTTCTGTTTTCCCAAGAACGATTATCTAAGAAACTTGTGGATGTCCTTCCTTGTACCCACGAACTCTTCCCTTATTGGACTTACGAGGCAGCAGCTACTATCTAGCAAACGTGTTTGTGAAAAACATTTTGACAAACATCAACTTAATGCAGAGGGCCGAAGGATAAGGTTTTCTTATCCGTGCTTGCTCTCATCTGAAGAAATAGCTCTTGGCGAACCCTTAAGAGACGCTGATGGTGTTGGTAAGCAACTTATTATGACTAACTACTGCTTAAATTAAAATAAGTATGCCCCTAACCAAGGACCCAATTTATTTATTTCTGTTTCAGTATCTAGATTCCTAGAGGATCACACTTACTACAAATTGGAAGAAAACAATGAGGACGAATTGTCAGAATTAGTGGTACTTCGAAGGGCAGGTATTATATTACAAACTATAAAACGATAGCCCACAGACCTACACACTAGCCTAAAGTGAAGGCCATGTATTTGTCAATTCAATTCAGTTATATAAAATAATTTGTATTTTACCAAACAATGACAATAATGTTTATTATATATTTTCAGATAAAAATTACCATGGGCATCCTTCTAGCTCACAATCTAAGGAGACAAAAAGTAGGTACCTAAATAAAAGTATGCATAATCTATTAATCTGAGGTAACAACAATTTTGTTTTTGGGATAAAGGAGTAATGTATGATTTTATATAATTTCAGGTGTGCAAGTCATGGATATAGAGCCTTCCTGCTCGGGCACAAAGAGAAATCAAACTGGCAAATCAGCTGCACATACTGATGACAAACCAGCTGCACATGCTGGTATAAAACATTTATTTTAATCTACTTTAGTTATTATAAATCGATGAACACCGGCTACACGCATGAAAAGTGTCACATCCCGCTTGTCACATTCCACCTGAGCCAGTCACAGTCGTTATCACATAAAATTATTGTCCGTAAACCGACTTTACAGTCAACCAATTTTTTTGATGAAAATTACCATGGGAATTCCTCAAGCTCACAATTCCGCTACCACCTCTTCAACCTACCTAAATAATGGGTACTTATAAAAATATTTTTTATACTTGGCCAGAAAACCTTGGCAATCAGAGAACAATTAATTTGTTTTTAAGGGATAAAGAAGTAATGTATGATTTTATATCATTTCAGGTGTGCAAGTCATGGAGATAGATATAGAGCCTTCCTGCTCGGCCACAAAGAGAGAAGAAATTTGCAAACCAGCTGCAGATACCAGTATGTACCTAACATTTTTGAAGTAAAACTTCTTGGGGCACGGGGGTAAAATTTATTTAACCTCTCAACTGTGGGTTATTCATATATTTGCTTTTCAATTACTACTAGCCGGGTGCTATCACGAGTGGCTAAGAAATGTAACGGAAATTGGAATCGGTGACGTCAGGGTCGGCTGAAGACTTTTAAAACCGCAACTATTTTCAATACGGTTTTTAACTAATCAGATAAGATAATAATACATTCGTACAATAAAGAATGTTAATTAGTGAGAGAAAAACCTGATGAAACGTTAATAAATAAAAATTATTTTAAGCATTCTTCCACGAGTTCTTGATTTCCGGTAAAGGCCAAAACCAGTGACGTGACCAAAAACTACTTCGTTCAACCTCTTTGTTGGAACCGGAACTTATGTTTGACAGTTGTGCGATGCGATCCATACAGTTTTTAAGAAAAGAGTTTCATCAATGTCACACGGGTCGATATGGATTTCTAAAATGATGAACGAATCGTTTTGTGGCCGGTAACTATGGAATAGGTACCTAAAACGCGCTGCGTAGTCGCGCAACAGGCAGCTAGTAATCGCATAAAGTCACTTAGAATCATCCAAATGTGATATTTAGTTTTCAAGCAAATTCCGATGTGATGGATGGCTGCATTAAGACTTCTTGAAAACAATAAGTAGGTACCTAGAACTGTTCTAAAGCCAGCTTTTTATTATATAGTGCAGTTCAAGTCACAAATTAGCAGTTTAGCTACTAAGTACGTGTTATACCTACCTATTTAATGTTTATCTGTAGTAAACGGCCAAAGCGAGGTCTACAGCTTACAGAGCCATAAGTTTAATGGCTTATTGTTTCGCTTATTTGTTTGTATGTAATTTTTGTAATACATATTTTAAAGTTGAATTGTTGTTATAACTGTTGAAATTATACGATTTTGATTTTAATAAGCTTTTGTAATTTTAAAGTTAATGCTTCATGCCAGTCAATAATGTTGAAGTAAAATATCAAAATCGAGGTATGTCGTATGGCGGACTAAGGAAATGTCAAGAATAAAATTAAATAAGAGTTACGTCATCGCTTCGCGATGAAGTAACCCTAAAAAATCCTAGCAAAGTAGGTATGTATAGGTTAGCGGGGGTAGCATAAGGCACGCCAGTCACCCCAGCCACGCATTTTGTCACAATTTAATGTCATATCATAATGAATGCGCGCTATTTTATGGAGAAACATCATTGAGACGCGAAAGGAGTTGGCAATTTGGCAAAATGACTGCCCCAGACATGTACAAAGACCTCAACAGCCAATTAATAGCATTTAAATATTCTCTCATAAATTACTGCGTCTTTAGTTAGTTTGTAGAACTTGAAGGAAATGATTAAATAATTAAGAGTTGTCACTTCATACTCTATGATTCCGCCATTGATTAGTGACTTTTGCCATCGTTAAAAATAACATGCAACATAATTGCCAACTAGCAAAACTGTTGAAAACAGGAGGTTTCCAGAGGAGTGGCTAGATGGCGTTATGTTGCATGTTATTGCAAAATGTTGCTTATTTCTAGCGACGGCAAAGGTCACGGAATCATATTGGAATCACGGAGTATTGAGTAACAACTCTTATTTACCTATATTTATTTATTTTTTCTTCAAGTTCTACAAACTAAATACAGACGCAGTAAATTAAATTTATGAATGAATATTTAAATGCTATTGGCTGTTGAGAAGTCTTTGTACATGTCTGGGGCAGTCGTCCATATATTGATTTAGCCATCTTCTTTGTCATTTATCTGCGCGACTGAGGTGAGTGGCAAGCCTTATGGTAGCCCCGCAGGTACACATTAACTTGGAATAGTTGAAAATACGTACTCGATCAATTAAATAAAGGGACTGGGCACAGAGACAAGCAAAGCAATGCATACATTTGAGCGAGACGGTTTTAAGACGTGACGTCGTCAGATGGTATATAATCTGAGCGAAATGCAAATAGTAGTGACACTATTGAATGAGTTAAGTATATCACCACGAGCGCGACAAATTGTAGATAAGGAATGGTGGGAAATAAATGACATGACGTATTAAAAGTAAGTACAAGTATAAAATAATTTCAAATAATCGGACGTCTGAAACATAAAAGTAACTTGAAGCAGAGATTGGATCTCAAAATTGGAAATTTAAATCTCTTTTAGTATAGGTAGGTATAGGTGTATAGTATAGGTACCACTTAATGATCTAGCTACAGAAGTTTTACTTCTAACACGTGTACGGTGCTACACGCGATTTTTTTTTTTAATTAAAATCTACTTTTTAGATAAACATTACCACAGGCATTCCTCAAGCTCACAATTCCGCTCCCATCTCTTCAACCTACCTAAATAATACACAATATATATTTTTTATACTTGGCCAGAAGACCTTGGCAATCAGAGGTAACAATTATTTTGTTTTTAGGGGATAAAGAAGTAATGTATGATTTTATATAATTTCAGGTGTGCAAGTCATGGATATAGAGCCTTCCTGCTCGGGCACAAAGAGAAATCAAACTGGCAAATCAGCTGCACATACTGGTATGTAGCGGTTGTTATTATTTAGGATGACTAAACAGAATGTCACACATATTGCAGCCAGTTACTGTGTTGCCTGACAGTAACTGCACCTTACAGTCCTAATTTAATTGTAGGGTACCGTACCCGATGGTTGCCAAACAGGACCATATTACTAAGACTCCGCTGTCCTTCCGTCTGTCTGTCTGTCTGTTTATCTGTCTATCTCATAAACCGTGATAATTAGGCAGTTGAAAATTTCACAGATGATGTATTTCTGTTGCCGCTATAACAACAAATACTTAGAAACTGAATAAAATAAAGGCTATCAATTAAAGTACAAGTTTAAAAGACGGAATCGTAAGTTAAAAATTGTCGGAATTGCAAGAATATTGATACCAGTTAAAAAATATGGAATTACTGGTAAAAATTACTGGATCACCAGTAGAATAACTAAATCACCAGTGACCAGTAAAATAATTAATTCACCGGTAAAACAACTAAATCACCAGTTCCAAGTTAGTGGTAAAATAAACACTGATGTTACAGTTATTTCGGTAATGAGAAACTGTATGGGGTCGCCTCGCTCCGCTCCGCTTCACTCGGCTCCGGGTGGTTCATAAAGTTGTGACCTAACACAACCTATCTTTAGTATTGGCACAGAAAGTGACCTAAAGCAACCAATTTCACCACCAACCTCACCCGGAGCCGAGTACGGTACACTTCATGTGTTATTCCTACCCACAACTAACTTTTTTTTTTATTTCAGGTTGCAATTTTAAAAAATACAGTTCAAAGAATAGAACATTTATGAGAAAAGTTAAGGAAATAGCCACCGACAGCTTAGGTTCAACCGGATTGGAAAGACTAGTACAGGCAGAATCTCATTTGCAAAATGCGCAGCTTTTAGAAAATTTTGATAAACTTAACAAACAAGCGAAGTCATTTTTATTGATGCAGTTGCGGCTATGCCGTATGAACAAAATGGCCAGAAAATTTACAATGGAAGAAAAATTGATGGCTTTAAGTTTGATGAAATCAAGCCCCAAAGGATATAAGCTGCTGCAAAATATGTTTGCCTTGCCGCATAAGAGGACCCTGCACAGATTATCGGAGCTAATTACAATGGGACCAGGCATAAATGACAACATTTTTAAAGAGATCAAACATAAAACGAAAAACTGGCCGACCACAAAAAAGTTGTGCACAATTGTTTTTGACGAAGTTGCCTTGACGCCACATCTCACATATAATGAAAAATACGATAAAATATTCGGGTTTGTGGATGTTGCTGGAACAAGGAAAAATAAATTTTGTGATCACGCATTGGTTTTCA
Organism: Argyresthia albistria; assembly: GCA_963457715.1. NCBI lineage: Eukaryota > Metazoa > Arthropoda > Insecta > Lepidoptera > Argyresthiidae > Argyresthia > Argyresthia albistria. Next base: position 6,552,198 of record OY735265.1, read on the forward strand.
TGCTGAGAGGAATATGTTCATCATGGCGTCAGTGTGTAGCCTATTATTTCTGTGAAGGCACAGTATCAGCAGCAGAACTGAAAAACATTATGAAGCAGATTGTCTCTGAAGTCGGAAAAACTGGTCTTATACCATTGGGATTGGTATGCGACCAGGGCTCCACATTTAGATCTGCTATTAAACAGTTAAGAGAAGAAACATCACGCACACGAAACGTTCAGGATGTTCGCGATGGTATGTGTAGTAAAGAAGAAAAATATTGGTCATGCAATAAAAATATTAAATACGTACAAATTCTGTTAACCTTTACCGCATTTAAAATTAATATTAATGTAAGTATATTTAATTTTCAGATGGTACCGTTGACATTGGCGGCTATGATTTGAGTATCATTTATGATCCGCCCCACCTGCTCAAAGGAATAAGAAATAACTTTTTAACAAAAAATATAATTTGGGAAAATAGAACGGCTTCCTGGAAGGACATTGAATTTATATATGACCTGGACAGCAAAATGGGGAACACAAGAGCCTTGCCAAAATTGACTGCACACCACGTCAATCCAAAGACTATAAAGAAAATGAAAGTCAGCGTAGCTACTCAAGTGCTCAGTTCTCGAACAGCTGCCTTGCTTAATTTTGCACATGTAATCGGTAAGGGTGTTTTTTAATAGTATTGTATTATTTTTATAGGTTTATTATGGATTGCACCTAGACGGATGGACCGATTTGGATTTTATTTTTTTAAAGTGTTTACCTTCCAATTGTTCCCATTGATACCAGTTCAGGCAGGATCTGATGATGCGATCCTGGAGAAATCGAGGGAACTCTTCAAATATTATAGGCAGACCTATAGGGGGGAAATAGGGGGTTACAGTTTGTATCAAACTAAAAAAGCATTTGACATTGGTTTCTCATCATACAGGATTTTTGAAGTCGGTTTTTTTTTTAAGTTTTACTATTTATTTCAATTAATTATTACCTTTCATTTTCAGAAAGCCGTCACACCGCTGGTAGCACCATGAATGTCACAGCTGAAGTCGTCGAATTTTTTGACACGCTATTCGACAGCGTGAACGGCCGCCCGGGAGGTGCCAAGAAAGGGAAGCTTAGGAAAGCAGTAAAACCAAATTCGCCTCATCTCTCATTTTGGACACGTGCGATACAAAAAATTAAATCGATGAAATTCGTAGATTCTACAAGCAAAATAGCCGTGAATACAAACAAACCGCGAATAGTGCGTGTCCCATCTCAAGGGGGTTGGATTACAACCCTAGAAAGCTTTAAGAGAATTTCCACTTTAATATTTGGAAAGTATGGCGTGGAATACTTCTATCCAAGGAATATAAACCAAGACCCGTTAGAAAACTTTTTCGGCCGTGTTAGAGCAATGAATTACAGAAATGTAAACCCGGATGCAAACACATTTTTGTATAGCTACAAATCTCTAGTTTTAGGTAATATTTTAAGTCCTCACTCAAAATCAGCAAATTGCGAAGATGATATTGGTGAGACAATATTAAGCATTCAATTGCTCTTTGGAAAAGAAGAATGTAATAAAGAAAATGTTTTTCCATCTTCTTCCCAACTCTTTCAACCAAGAACTGAACCAATTTCAAAAGAGGCCGCTTTACTGGAAAAAACAAGGGTGCAATGCTCTGCCTATACAGCAGGCTATATTTGTCGAAAACTCACCCAAAACATTAAATGTAAAAATTGTTTGAAAACTTATACTAGCGAGATGGAAGAAGACATCCATGCCTATATTAAATTTAGAGAATACAAAATGCTAAAAAAAAATGCCTTAGCATATCCTAGTGGAAAGCTTTTAATAGCTTACAGGGAGGTAACCGACCTAATTCATAACTTTTTAAACCTCAACGGTTTTAAAAACGATATAGGTAAAACCCTCAAAGAAATTATTCCAAAGAAAATTGATTTCTCTTGGATGGGGTGCACACAGCATAAAGACAAAATATTAAATATTTTTGTCAAATATTTAATCAGGCTGCACGTGCACAATTGGTGCAACATTATTAATAAAATTTTAAAAGGAAGCATTGATAAAAAAATTGTGTCCAAAATGGGTGAAATCCAAAATGTAGCCTACAAAAAATATGTAACCAATAAATTAAGAAAAAAGGTTTTGAATAAATAAAAACATGTTTTCCTTTTGCCTATTGTCTAATTATTATATAGAATATTACAAAATACGGAACACTACTATCAACACATGATGCCATCACTAGCAACTTATCGATATCGATCAAAATAAGCTTATCGACTTTGGCAAGCACTATGACCTAGAAACGTCAACAGAGACCTGTCAAAATTGGCTACAGCAGCGCCACATCGGTCCACTTGGAACCATCGACAAAGATCGCTGTCGCATCTGTAGGTACTACTAATAATTTATCTGTGGCTTGGATGACATGCATGACGTAAAGGCCCGTTTTCATTTTGATTGTTGTAAAGTGCAGGTGTAAAAGGCCGTTTTGACGCTGTGAAGTGTAAAGTGTGGGTTTCGTGTTTTTTCTATTCGCCTTAATTCGCTGATTAGTAATAATCACTCACGCCACCACCAAGTGGTTAAGAAATTTGGATATATGCCTGTGACGTTCCTACTATGATAGAAGATGGATACTACTATGCTCCTACTACGGAGATGTCATATGAATAAATAAATATACAGTGTGAGTCTTCATAATGTGCACATAGCGATCTGGGATGAAGAACATCAAAATTCATCGACTAAAGATTAAAAACCAAAAACTCCCCCCCCCCCCATTTTTTATAGGCATGTCAATATTGAAATTTTCAATTTGGGTTCATTTTTATGGAGCACGATGAAACAAGAAGTTTATAGTGTCCCCATCAACATGGATGCAGACCTTCTAAAGAGGTTTTTGAGTTGCGCTAACCCCATTTGAAACTACCCAGAGATGATCAGTAGATAGCAAATATTGTTTCACTCAGCGTTGTATCTCCAACAATAAGGGGGACACTTTGAAAACCTAATGCATTAGTTTTTTAACTCTTTTATTACTCTGCTTAGATTCCTTGTATTTTTATTGTTTCATTATCTTTGCCCATTAACCCATACCATAGAGCAAAGTATTAGAGTACTAGTTTTTGCCCCATATCCATACTGAGCCAGCTTGATGTGTTATTGCTCAATCTTACGCATATTCTTAAAAGGCTTGTGCCTCTCAGCAGGCACATTAATGTGGGCAATATTTATTTGTTTACTTTACTTCACGGTACCTATATCACTAATCTCTAGGTCTTACGATGAAGTTTAGCTCTGAAAAGTGAAAATAGGTGTCACGTAATGATTAAAAATAAAAATATATTTAGAAACTCAATTTTGGTCTCATCTGAAAGCTGACAAAACGAAAAATAATATTCCACAATAAAAATATTCCATTTTGGGGACCAAATTTTGTAGAAATCTGCAATTACTAAAAAAGTATAAAAAAAATACCATTTTTTTGGTATTTTTTTGTTACTGGCAGCACACCGTGACTTTTAATTTAACTACTAAATACCATTCCATTCCAAAGTTATTTATTTTTTGTAGGTGGTACCCAAATTTAAAATTTCAATATTAAAATGCCTATTTAAAAAAAGGGGGGGGGAGTTTTCTTTTTTATTTATTTTTGTCGATGAATTTTGATGTTCTTCATCCCAGACTCACACTGTATATTAACCTCACACTTATACAGCTATCCACACGTTACTCGCACTTTGCACGTTACAGCCATCCAGTACACCTGCACTTTACACTAATCAAAATAAAAACGGGCCTTAAATTTCTAACTCGTGCTCAAAGTGAGAGTAAACGCATTCAAATACCTTGCATAGTTTTATTTCTATCAGTGTTTTAACATTCGTTTGAATGTGGTTCGATCGAAGATGCTAAATGGGGAACGTAGACTTACATTAATTTCTGACCATTTATTTCAGTATCAAGCTGATTTATTTTGCTCGATCATTTCAATAGAACATGAAATGATACCTACAAAAATAATCATTTGGTGGCAGTTGCTGTGCTGCAGATTATATAGATATAAATAGTTTTGGAACGTATTTTTATGAAATGGCGATTGGGTAAAAATTTTGATTGAATCAATTTATTTATCACCCGACATTATCTATTTTATACCCAAATAATGTATCTTTTGTATTGTTCTTACGATTTTAGCTATTGTTCATTTTGAGAAATATATTTCTAAAGTGGTGAACAGATCCCGGGATATGTGAAACGTGTTTGAATTCCATATCTACTCGTTTTTCTAAAATTCTAGAAAACAATAGCTTTTTACCCTGGTAAGTCTTGTTTCATGAATAACCTAGGTGTTTGATCATTATTCTAAAACAGAGAGACTCAAATACAAACTGACAAATTCACCAGAAACTTGTGTTCCTGCTCCACTACCAACCCAGATTTGGGTCAAGCCTAATTAGATTGAACTATTCCTAATTATTTACAAGAGATGTCTTCATTTAGTAAATACATTTACATTGTGTCAAGATACCTATACTGTTCATTTGTATGTTTATAAAGAAATTGCTATAATTTGATTGTATTATTTTGCAGTTGTTTGCCATGAACTGTGGCGGTGTTCAGGGCGGGGGTGGAGCGACCGCGGCGCCTTACGAGACTAAAATAGCAGGACTGTATGACCTCCTCGACACTCTCGGCTCAGGCCACTTTGCTGTGGTGAAGCTGGCGAGACATGTCTTCACAGGAGAAAAAGTGGCAGTCAAAGTTATAGACAAAAGCAAGCTAGATGATGTATCAAAGTCACATTTATCTCAAGAAGTGAGCTTAATTAATAATTTCTTATCTGTCCTAAATAAAAATATTATATTCAATCTGTTTGCTCGCAGAGTGAGGGTTAAAATAGTAATTTTTTATTTCAGGTTAAATGTATGAAACTGGTTCAACACCCCAATGTTGTCCGACTGTATGATGTCATAGAAACACAAACCAAACTATATTTGATATTAGAGCTGGGCGATGGTGGAGATTTGTATGACTACATCATGAGACATGAGTCAGGTCTATCAGAATCTCTAGCTCGGGACTACTTCAGACAAATAGTTCGTGCTATTTCATACTGCCACAGGTCTGTGAACTTTTATTTAAACCACCTTGTTATGTTAAAATTATGTAATCTCTGTTCTTAAATTAATATACACTTTCTCTTAGAAAAAATCATAGAAGAGAACCCTTACAACTTTCACTGTGAGACAAATTGAGGTCATTATTTAGCATTTGTCTGCATAATTTGATATTATTTTTATATAACTACTAGCTTCTAAACAGGCAGATGCTGACACATTCTTATTTGTTTCAGATTACATGTTGTCCACCGAGACTTGAAACCTGAAAATGTAGTATTTTTCGAAAGATTAGGTGTAGTTAAATTGACTGACTTTGGTTTTAGCAATAAATTCTATCCAGGTCAAAAGTTAGAGACCTCATGTGGTTCATTGGCTTACTCAGCCCCCGAGATCCTGTTAGGCGATTCCTACGACGCGCCGGCGGTCGATGTGTGGTCCCTTGGGGTCATTCTATATATGCTGGTGTGTGGTCAGGCGCCATTTCAAGAAGCCAATGACAGTGAAACTCTCACGATGATCATGGACTGTAAATACTCTATACCTCAGCATATGTCAAGTCCTTGTAAAAGGTAAAGACGTTGTTGACTTGAATTATCTTATTAATCCAGTTTTTAAATAAAAACCTTTTGTTTCTAAGTGTGATCACGATCAGACTATACCTACTATCTTACAGTAAAAAATATATTAGACCACTGAAGTTGCACCACCTATGTGGTATCTATTCAGGATTCGTGTGGCTACTGGGCAATTCATTGTACTGTGCACAATTATGGTATTATTACAGCACTCTGAGGGACCCGTAACTCTCTGTATATGATTTGCTCTAGTCTAGTCTATTATCTATTTTAACTGTTTAAATTTCAGGTTAATAGGAAGAATGTTAGTTAGAGAACCAGAGAAACGGGCCACATTATCAGAAATAGCCTCGGATCCATGGGTGACAGCCGGACAAACGGGGGCCTGCGCTGACTTTGACACTCCCCTCGTGGTCAAAGAACAACTTTCAGAGGAAGACCGAAATTTAGTTATACAGAAAATGGTGAATGGACGAATAGCCACAAAAGAGGAAATATTAGATTTGCTTGAGAAGAATGAATACAATCATGTTACAGCCACATATTACTTGTTAGCAGAAAGAAAATTGAGGGCAAAGAGGTATGTCATACACAAACACAATACAGTAGATTGTATTAGAGCTACTACAGTGCATAGTTGTAGCACTAATCATAATCACTGAAATTATGTTACCCTAGAAAGGCGCACATTATTACTGCATATCTTACAGTCAGCGTCAAAAATATCCGTCCGTCTGTCTGTCACCAGGCTGTATCTCATGAACCGTGGTAGCTAGACAGTTGAAATTTTCACAGATGATGTATTTCTGTTGCCGCTATAACAACAAATACTAAAAATCAAAATAAATTTAATATTAAGGGGGGCTCCCATACAACAAACGTGATTTTTTGCTCATTTTTGCTCGATATTGATAATGGTAGCAGGTAGACGCTTAAAATGTTCACAATATATGAGTATATTATTTACTTAAAAATAAATAATTAAATTTAAATTAATATTTAGG
>OY735265.1:6559105-6606237 GCA_963457715.1 Argyresthia albistria
TGTTTGTTTGTTTGTTTGTTTGTTTGTTTGTTTGTTTGTTTGTGGGTATCACGGTTCGCGTCAAAAATGTCGGCTTGAATTTGACCCACTTCCCGTTATCCGATTGAGCTGAAATTTCGCATACGTGTATAAGTCGGATGACAATGCAATATATTTCTGACTTAAAGCTGATCTGATGATGGAGACGGAAGACGGTCATGGGAACTCTGTCATAAAACATCGCAACACCATCATGCTTGGGCTCGTTCGATTCGTCTTAACAAATACTTTGGTCCTAAAATATTTTTTATGACATAGTGCTGATCTGATGCTGGAGCCGGAAGGTGGCCATGGGAACTCTGTTACCAAACGACGCAATTCTATCGTGTTTGGTCTCATTTGATTCGTCTTGACAAGCACTCGAATTCTAGATTAGATGTTTTGTCCTGTAATGATAAAGACTAAAAAGTTAAAAATAAATTAAAAGTAAAAAAACATTTTTAAACAAAGCTTTTATTTAATGCCCTAAAAAGAAGAAAATAAAATTTCAATTCAATCAAATGCGTCATTTTATTACATTACACAATTTATACGATATAAAAGCTTGTTGCGGGATTTATCTCCAAGTCTGTGCAAATAGGTGCCTACCCACCTAATTAAGTCTACACAAGTAAATCTCGCAACAAGCTTTTATATCGTATAAATTGTGTAATGTAATAAAATGACGCATTTGATTGAATTGAAATTTTATTTTCTTCTTTTTAGGGCATTAAATAAAAGCTTTGTTTAAAAATGTTTTTTTACTTTTAATTTATTTTTCCTTCTATTTCTTCTTTTCGATTGCATAGGTTGTTTACATAATGAAATCCTTAATTGGCCTCATTTTAAGTTTTTTTTTTTTAAGATTACATGTAAGCATGGCTGTGGATTTTTTGTTAATAAAATAAAATAAAATAAAAACTAATCGATGATTAATTTAAAATAGCGGCACGTGATAAACTGATGTGGCGTGTCATTGGCTGAAATAGCTAATCGTACGTAACCTTTCATCAGCGTCTCGGAAACAGTATTCTAAAGCCATATCTTCCTCCTTACTTTCGGTGGTTTGTTGGCCGTGTTCAGGGATCATCAATCTTCGATACAGCGCTTACTTACCTAATCAATAAGCATTTTTCTTCGGGTACGAAGGACCAAAAATCAATAAGTCGAACGAGTCGAGTTTATCGCGCGTGTAACATTATGTCTTTAGGGTAGCAATTGAATAGGAGTGCAGGGTTACCGGCCGCCCTTTCGGTGTTCCTTGGAGCGAGCGACAAAGACCTACCTTGAATACCTAGGTAAGTGTCAGGTCGGTTCTGAAAGTGGGATCCGCCCACCTCATTGAATTGAAAAGGTTTCATTCAGCTTTCGACACTTTATTTAACGTAGAAATGGAAGTATTTGAAAGGTATTCCATCTATTCCAGTAACACTGCCAGTCCGGCATACTAAATTGTAAAACACTAAGTAATCGTGAAATATAACGGTTCGAATAAGTCACCATAATATTTTAAAAACCGCGAGATTACAATCTAACAGAAAAAAAAACGGTTAGATTATAATCTGTCGATAAATTGTAAACAAGATCGACAAGGTTTGGCATTTATGCTTTTTTGGTACTTACAAGTCAACCTAACACGAAGGATAAACGGGGACTTTTATCCTTCACCTACCCTGACCCACCACTTGCCCAGTGATTCGTCATTTCAGTTTATCTACTAACGCGATATATTGTCTGAAGTTCGGTACAGTTCACAATTTACCGACAGTTTACACCTTGTATAATATACGATTTATGAAACCGATTTGGTCAGAGCAACTATATTTTTCACTTCCCAGTACATTTTGGCCTGAGTGGATCAGCTGATTTGTATGGAGAAATGAAAAATAAAGTTGCTCTGATCAAATCGGTTTCATAATGAAAGTTGCTCAGAATGATGTCCCTAACAAAGTGGTTTCTCATTTTGCGTTAATTCATTTACACCTTGTATAATAAACAATGAATGACAAAGTTATCTTTGCGGTTTTTAATAGGTAAATGTTTTATATCCTAAAAAACCAATTTTCATCGAAAGTTTATATTGAGATACACAGCATATATTTTTTATAGATTTATCACTCTCTTACTTTAAAAGTTAGAGGGGGGGGACACAATTTTTTCCACTTTGGATGGGTCTGTCTCTTTAAAGATTGACTTTGAGGAAAAATGGTTTTAAGAACCTCCACTTCATTTTTAAAGACCTATCTATAGACACACCACACATGTAGGTTTGATAAAAAAAAATTGGTTTCAGTTTCATGTATGGGGAGCCCCCCTTAATTATTTATTTTTTTCATTTTTTGTGTAAAAATCGTAAAGCGGTTCATAGAATACATCTACGTACCAAGTTTCAACTGTGTAGTCTTAATAGTTTTGGAATAAAGTTGCTGTGACCTACGGACGGACGGACGGACGGACGGACAGACAGACTTGACGAAACTCTAAGGGTTCCTTGTTTCTCTACGGAACCCTAAAAAGTGGCCAAGTGCGAGTCGGACTCGCCCATGAAGGGTTCCGTAGTAGCAAGTAATTATAAGACTGGATGTTTGTGTTGTAACTTTTTTTTCATAGTGTTTGCACACAGACTTGACGAAACTATTAGGGTTCCTTGTTTCTCTAACGGAACCCTAAAAAGTACAATTCCGAAAATCATAGTACCGAAAATAATATCTATAAATACTCTTTTGCCTCACTCCCATTCCAAATGGAACGCCGAATAACTTCCATTTGAGGTGGGAAAAAAAAGAGTGTTTTTGAAATCATAAAACAAATAAACATAAACGGTCAAGTGCGAGTAGGACTCATGCACCAAGGATTCTGATCACACGAGAGCGTACATGTGTAACTCTCTAGTCTTCACATAAAAAACTAAAGTATGATGTCATCCATATTTAAAACAAAATCTACTAGTGGCTCTGTGAGCTGTAGACCTCGCGAGTATGTCGGTGGGAAAGCTGAACTGCTAACACACATAAAACTAGTGGCTCTGTGAGCTGTAGACCTCGCGAGTATGTCGGTGGGAAAGCTGAACTGCTAACACACATAAAAAAAATAACCCAAATAATTTTCTTTCAATAACACATACAAACTTATGAATGTACCTGGTTACGTACATGCAATATGAAAGTAGCCGCACCAATAACTTTGTAAACTACATTTCGCGATTTTTAATATAACCTATTGACTTTTTACTAAAATTATATAGTCTGTTTCACTCTCATGGTCTTTACAAATCCAACGACACCTCATTTGTTAATATCCATCGAGCCGTTTGGGTTGTAGCGATTTTTTTACATTTTAAGTCCCCATATCTCCGCCATTTTGAAAAAAATCTAAAAACTGGCTCGAGTAAAAAATTCTATTTATTTTTCCAACCTGCTCACAAAATTTCACGAGAATCGGTTCATAAATGCGACCTGTAGAGGAGAACAACCGGACAGACATACGAAAGCATTTTTGCCCAAACCTGAAACGGAGACGCTTCGCTCGCTTCGCTCGCTCGGTCAAAAAATAACCCAAATAATTTTCTTTCAATAACACATACAAACTTATGAATGTACCTGGTTACGTACATGCAGTATGAAAGTAGCCGCACCAATAACTTTGTAAACTACATTTCGTGATCTTTAATACAACCTATTGACTTTTTACTAAAATTATATAGTCTGTTTCACTCTCATGGTCTTTACGAATCCAACGACACCTCATTTGTTAATATCCATCAAGCCGTTTGGGTTGTAGCGATTTTTTTACATTTTAAAACCCCATATCTCCGCCATTTTGAAAAAATCTTAAAACTGGCTCGAGTAAAAAATTCTATTTATTTTTCCAACCTGCTCACAAAATTTCACGAGAATCGGTTCATAAATGCGACCTGTAGAGGAGAACAACCGGACATACGAAAGCATTTTTGCCCAAACCTGAAACAGAGACGCTTCGCTCGCTTCGCTCGCTCGGTCAAATATTTTTGTAGAAAAACCGAAATTTGCAGTTTTCGGATTTTTTCCTTTGCTTGTGCTATAAGACCTTGCTTTGTGCCAAATTTCATGATTGTAGGCCTACGGGAAGTACTATAGGTTTAGGGTCCATTGCTTTTACTATGAAAATCCATCAATTTTACAGCATAAACTGTCGTACCGTTCGATTGCGTTGACCTAGAAGGTTGATTTGTTCACAGCTATATGTGACTACCGACCTTAACAATTTATATTTTCAGCTTGATACGTTTACGTGTTCTTGATATAAAAGGTCTTGACACACAGACGGACGGACGGACGGACAACAAAGTGATCCTATAAGGGTTCCTTTTTTTCCTTTTAAGGATGGGAACCCTAAAAAGCAAGAATTATTCTGGGTCCTGCCAGTAGCTTTGGTTGCTGTAATTTAATATTCACTTAGCGTAGCCATCATAAGTTCAATTCTAAGGTTCTATTCCGATGATATTAGTTTTCCGCTGTCTACCTCCGAAAGTTTGTTATCTACGCGCCGTCAAACTCAATTCTCTACCAAATCCCTGATGGAGGATTTCGACGGCTCGGATCAAGAAAGGTCACGGGACCCTTTTGTCTAGTCTGAAGGCGACCTCTTCCGTCCTTGAAAAGATTCCTCGTCTGCTACACAATTATTTCAGGCACTCTTTCCGCTCTGACTTCACTGAATGATTTATTCGCGCCGGGACAGGGGTAGCATTGACTACTGACGTATTTATTTACTCCCCGGCTTCCAATAACCGTTCCGCATCGAATGTACCCTTGGGTACGACAGCATTTTGTTTAATAAAAGCTATAACTTGATAGCTTTTTGGCACTGTCCTGGCGCAATAAGAAAGGAAATCTAAGTAGCGGAGCTAGAATTTCAACCGCATGCCAAATCCGTACGGCCGTTAAGAAGTCAGGGTAGGACTTTTGTGGTAGAGCGACATTAGTCTGCACATCTTAAGCATATCAGACGTGGATTCGAATCCCAGTACTGATACCATGTGATAATTATTATATGTATTATGTAAGTAAATCATACAGATGCGATGAAGTAGAGAGAACCTGCATATCAAAAATATAATCTGAAACTTACGTTTCTATATCCAGTGACTCATTTGGTCTGAAGGCTTCATAATTCTATAATTTAATTTCCAATGGGACACTGGTGTTGGCCTCGTCCTTCAAGAAACATGTTTGTTGAATATTGTTCTATTATTGGCTAACCGTGACGTATCCCTATTTGTATGTATCGCGTATAGTGTATAAAATGTAGCTGAATAAGTAATGTGGAGTGGAAGAGGTCTGAGAGAGAGCGTAGGGAGGAAGCCTAGAAAATCGATGAAGGGATCGTGTGGAGCGCCCAGCGACCCGCTTATCAAGCTTACAAACCGATCGACCATAATCTAATAATAGAAGCAGAAACAGCAGTAACTACATTTGTTGCATGTACCATCGCTATTCCTACCGAAGCCTAAATAAACTTTTGTGGGGTCACAGACGGATGTTACCCTAAATCGTCCCTACGTATCTCGCTCTGCCTGTCTGACTTTTATTGCTTGGACTATTACGACGATGCTCGTAAGTATATTAAAGTAGAAATAACAATTTCCAGAAATTGAAAAAGTTGCCCTGCATCGTCGTCGTATTCTCAATTCAATGATATCACATAAAGTAAAAGAAGGTTCTTGAAGTTGTATAGAATAGTTTATAGTCAATGCGCATTTGGTGGAATACATTGAAGTTGTATAGTAAAACCAACAATTGAAATGTGAATAGAATTATTTCAGCTTACCTATATTCCTTGTCATTGCGCATCTTTGCTGAGTATTTATACATTTTAGATATAATATTCTGGTGCCTGAAAGCCTGCAAACTACACCATGATTATGAAAAAGCTCCTCGTCTGAGTCATATTTCTATTTTCAAGCAAGTCATGCCGAACACAATATTTTAAACTAAAGCACGACGACGTCATGAAACAATGTCTATCGGCTTCCGGTCACTCCATTTTATTTAGATTTTAAGTGAAGATTATTGATTATTGTTAAGATTTCATTCAGACTTTACAATAAAAACAAAACACAAAAATGAAACAAGAAAGCATAGTAGGTAATTTTCTCTAGGTGTCTGAGTTACTATTTATTTAGTGCGACATAAAAGAGTAGAAAATAAAGGCAACATGAGTGATTTAAAGAGCACTATTGCGTGTTTTGATAGACAATCCAAATATAGCATTAAAGAAAACACGCAGTAGTCATTTTTACTCTTTTATGTCGCACTATAATTATTTTATTACATTGTGTTTTAATTACATATCTTATTGAATACCATTTGAATACGTTGTTAGGTAAGAGAAGTTCTACATTCATGTATGGCTGACGATGCGGCTGCATTTCATGTTAAATACAACTTAGTTAGATCAACGGTTGATGTGACCTTTCGGAGGTATTCCTACGCTACACACGTTTTATAACTTTGAATAAATTAGCATGGGAATCAGAATATTAACTAGGTACGCGCATGAGTAGAATTTCCAATATTAGCACAAACTAAACATACTTATGCTAACGTGAGTTCATCTCAAGTGGAATAAATCAAAGTCAAAGGCAAACATAGATAGGTTATTATGGTGTTATGTACATTTATAGGAGCTTAACTACATCTTATCCTCCAAGGATGTGCAAATTAATTAATATAATTAAAAAATACAAATTAAAGTGAATATAAAATCGTCACTGACAGCGTGTTACCAATAGACAGTTGAAATTGCGTAATTAGGGTTTAGAAATTTTTCTAAAGTTTCTCAAGTCTAAATCATTTTAGATTGGAATAAACACGATTGAAAAAATATTTCTAATAAAGTAAATCATAAAAGTTGGCTAAATTAACTTTTATGATTTACTTTATTATAAATATTTTTTCTATTGATGTCCCACCGATGTGGCACAGGCCTTATTTCTAATGAAAAGTGACTTTGTGTCGAGCTAGCGAGAGATTTTGAGTCAAGCTACCAACCGAGAAAAGTGTAAATACAACATATTCTGTGTTATTCTGTATTTCAGAACAAGCTACACCTTGAAAGCATATTTCTGGAACGTACGTGTCTCTCTATCTACTCTCACATCTTTGTTAAGTTACCCGACCCTCACTGTGTTAGTATTACATTGTTAAGTTACCCGACCCTCACTGTGTTAGTATTACATTGTTAAGTTACCCGACCCTCACTGTGTTAGTATTACATTGTTAAGTTACCCGACCCTCACTGTGTTAGTATTACATTGTTAAATTACCCGACCCTCACTGTGTTAGTATTACATTGTTAAGTTACCCGACCCTCACTGTGTTAGTATTACATTGTTAAGTTACCCGACCCTCACTGTGTTAGTATTACATTGTTAAGTTACCCGACCCTCACTGTGTTAGTATTACATTGTTAAGTTACCCGACCCTCACTGTGTTAGTATTACATTGTTAAATTACCCGACCCTCACTGTGTTAGTATTACATTGTTAAGTTACCCGACCCTCACTGTGTTAGTATTACATTGTTAAGTTACCCGACCCTCACTGTGTTAGTATTACATTGTTAAGTTACCCGACCCTCACTGTGTTAGTATTACATTGTTAAGTTAGCCGACCCTCACTGTGTTAGTATTACATTGTTAAGTTAGCCGACCCTCACTGTGTTAGTATTACATTGTTAAGTTACCCGACCCTCACTGTGTTAGTATTACATTGTTAAGTTACCCGACCCTCACTGTGTTAGTATTACATTGTTAAGTTACCCGACCCTCACTGTGTTAGTATTACATTGTTAAGTTACCCGACCCTCACTGTGTTAGTATTACATTGTTAAGTTACCCGACCCTCACTGTGTTAGTATTACATTGTTAAGTTACCCGACCCTCACTGTGTTAGTATTACATTGTTAAGTTACCCGACCCTCACTGTGTTAGTATTACATTGTTAAGTTACCCGACCCTCACTGTGTTAGTATTACATTGTTAAGTTACCCGACCCTCACTGTGTTAGTATTACATTGTTAAGTTACCCGACCCTCACTGTGTTAGTATTACATTGTTAAGTTACCCGACCCTCACTGTGTTAGTATTACATTGTTAAGTTACCCGACCCTCACTGTGTTAGTATTACATTGTTAAGTTACCCGACCCTCACTGTGTTAGTATTACATTGTTAAGTTACCCGACCCTCACTGTGTTAGTATTACATTGTTAAATTACCCGACCCTCACTGTGTTAGTATTACATTGTTAAGTTACCCGACCCTCACTGTGTTAGTATTACATTGTTAAGTTACCCGACCCTCACTGTGTTAGTATTACATTGTTAAGTTACCCGACCCTCACTGTGTTAGTATTACATTGTTAAGTTACCCGACCCTCACTGTGTTAGTATTACATTGTTAAGTTACCCGACCCTCACTGTGTTAGTATTACATTGTTAAGTTACCCGACCCTCACTGTGTTAGTATTACATTGTTAAGTTACCCGACCCTCACTGTGTTAGTATTACATTGTTAAGTTACCCGACCCTCACTGTGTTAGTATTACATTGTTAAGTTACCCGACCCTCACTGTGTTAGTATTACATTGTTAAGTTACCCGACCCTCACTGTGTTAGTATTACATTGTTAAATTACCCGACCCTCACTGTGTTAGTATTACATTGTTAAGTTACCCGACCCTCACTGTGTTAGTATTACATTGTTAAGTTACCCGACCCTCACTGTGTTAGTATTACATTGTTAAGTTACCCGACCCTCACTGTGTTAGTATTACATTGTTAAGTTACCCGACCCTCACTGTGTTAGTATTACATTGTTAAGTTACCCGACCCTCACTGTGTTAGTATTACATTGTTAAATTACCCGACCCTCACTGTGTTAGTATTACATTGTTAAGTTACCCGACCCTCACTGTGTTAGTATTACATTGTTAAGTTACCCGACCCTCACTGTGTTAGTATTACATTGTTAAGTTAGCCGACCCTCACTGTGTTAGTATTACATTGTTAAGTTAGCCGACCCTCACTGTGTTAGTATTACATTGTTAAGTTAGCCGACCCTCACTGTGTTAGTATTACATTGTTAAGTTACCCGACCCTCACTGTGTTAGTATTACATTGTTAAGTTACCCGACCCTCACTGTGTTAGTATTACATTGTTAAGTTACCCGACCCTCACTGTGTTAGTATTACATTGTTAAGTTACCCGACCCTCACTGTGTTAGTATTACATTGTTAAGTTACCCGACCCTCACTGTGTTAGTATTACATTGTTAAGTTACCCGACCCTCACTGTGTTAGTATTACATTGTTAAGTTAGCCGACCCTCACTGTGTTAGTATTACATTGTTAAGTTAGCCGACCCTCACTGTGTTAGTATTACATTGTTAAGTTAGCCGACCCTCACTGTGTTAGTATTACATTGTTAAGTTAGCCGACCCTCACTGTGTTAGTATTACATTGTTAAGTTAGCCGACCCTCACTGTGTTAGTATTACATTGTTAAGTTAGCCGACCCTCACTGTGTTAGTATTACATTGTTAAGTTAGCCGACCCTCACTGTGTTAGTATTACATTGTTATTTATCTTCAAATACTTATTACTCGCAAGTAGCTGGTCTATTTGTAATTTTGCCGTTTGCTCACGTGAACTCCACTGGGAAAATGTTCCTCCAGTTACTCTTTTACGAGAGCCGTGATCACTCCATGTTTAAATAACTGCCAACGTTGAATTATTATTCTCGTGACAAATTAATGGGTTGGTTCGAGGTTCTCTCTCCCGTCCCATTACTCGCCTCGAGAAAATAATTGGCCTAAAATCTTTCGCTGAATAAGCTTTAGAAGTGTTTGAAACGGAGCAAGTAAAATTGTAAAAACAATTACTGCGGTAGATCGTAGTACCTACGACTGCATTGTAACTGCGGAATGGTCTGGCATATAAACAGCGCATCGATCAATCGAACAGCAAAACACATTGAGTCACACACTGTGACAACAGCAGTAGCAGTTACAAACTAGCTCATTAGTCGCGGCGCCGTTCAGTCTTGTCGACGAGGGCGGGCGGCGCCTTGCCTGCCGGGCCGGAAAATGAGCCTCTATTGACATCTTATCTCCCCTCCCTACAGATATCATGTTACATAAAACTCATCCCCAAAATGACGCTTTAAAAATTGTAACGTTGAGTATCTTGGGAAGAAGGCGGGTAAACGGGCTTACAGCTGTCTTTGTGCGGGAGTGGCATATCGATATTGAAGTACTTGCTGCTGGTACTTGTCGAGATATCTGTATACTCTATAAAAATAAATGGATTCAATAATGCAAGGCTTTGTAGACACAGTAGCCGTAGGCCCGTAGCAGCCCTGCTACGAGGGCCTACAGCGTAGTGTAGTCAATAGAGCGAGGGTAATAAACTTTACATTTTCTTTAGTTTTGAGTTGTTGCATTATTCCAAGCATATTATAATTATAGCAATTTCTAATATACGCGTATAGGTAGTGAAAAGAAATACATCCGGCTTGGTGGGACAAACTGTGTGCGTTTTTTTTAATGAAATATTTGGTAGAAATGATAAGGGAAAAACCTTGACCTCAGATCAAAGAAACTAACTTTTTTGTAAATATTTAGTTAGTCTATTAAAGCACACGGTAGTCCGCTAATATGTCACTTATTTTTCCATCAATTTTAACTATCATTTGTTGACAAGGTGTACACTTGGTATGTCTATAAAATTTTGTCAATGAAATCTTATGGTGAACAAGTGCCAAAAGTATGACACACCATTTTACGGTTTTCCTTGAAACTTTGAAGCATTGGGTAGTTTCCAGAAACACACATTTCATTTATTAATCGGTCAATCGCATATTAGGTTTGTTTCAATGATAGCGTTTTGATTTACTAAAGTAGCAAGCTGGAGACATTGTAGCTTAAAGCATTTTATCTACTCGTAACTTGAATATATAATAGGTCAAGTGTATTTGACTACGTGTCTTCAATCTATAACTATCAACAAGTGCCGCCAGGCTTTGAGATTAAATATCACTTAACCCTTAAAGTTTTCTTATTTTTTATTTAACACCAATGGTCATTGAAGACCTATGTTACTATTTACACATTTAGCAACATACTGCCAACGTGATCCCGCCCCGCACCTTGCAGCCCTCACCCTCTACAGTCTACAGCCCACAGCCTCTATCGATCTCAATTTCAGAAAAGCCTGACGTATTTCTGCTACAACAAGAACTGAATACGCCTCTATTTTTGTCATCAAAACGAAGAACAAAGAGAGGAAAACATTTCAGAATGTCGGAAGCCCCTCTGGAGGAGTTACGCGTGAATTATTCCCCCGCCAACAATGTAGGGTCAACGAATAGTGACTTTTGTCTGTTATCTTCTGAATAGAAATGAGAATATTTGTTTATCCGGTGGCACATATGTTGGATATTATAAATTATACAGATGACCCGATTAATCCGTATTTCGGATGACACCTTAAAGCTTTAGGTCCCGGCTACTATCGCTATTTGGTATGTAGTCATCGTAAAACCCCTCTGTCAACCCGCAGTGAGCCAACGAGTATAGCATGACTCAAAATTGCTCGTAAAAATATTATTTAGACCACCAAAGTTGGATACATAACAACGAATATGAGGTGAATATTTCAGATTGATAAAAGTCTCCAATCTGAGTGCAAGCTGCACTCATGTTTATTTAATATGCTACAGGCAAAAAAATACACAAAATTCAATTTAAAAACAAATACTTTTAACCTACATACTCTTTGTTTATATTTTCCCAATTCAGTGTATGTACGTATGTACAGGATTGCGCGTCATATTGAGTGCCTTTATTTTCTCAAGGAACGAGGTTGCACTCTGAACGTTAACAATATTTTGCAAACACAAACACAAACACATTTGCGGAACTCACAAGGCTTCAGTTGGCAGAACCGATAAATGAAAGGGTTGGTGAAGCGAAGCCGCGTCAGTTGGTAATCCTCTGTACGAAGCATCGCACTAGGCTGGTAGGAGACAGTAAACATTGAACTTAGTGAGTTTCGGCACAGACATAATATGTACTACTGACAGATAAAGATAAAGAAAACACGAAAATAGGCTTATGCTTAGTATGCGTAATGAAAATGGGACTGAGCCGAGAGTTCCACTTTAATTGCAGTCATGTATTTTAAAGAAGAAAGGTAGTACCGCCTATCATATTGAATGTTTCGAGGCCGTATTTTCATATTTATTTGAATATATTATTTGAATATATCAATTTCATGACAAGGATTTTTGTATGTTTTTCAAATATTTTAAAAAGCTGGGAGAAAGAAAATAACGTAATTAGAGTAATTAACAAAACGTAATTAGCAGACAGAAACTGTGGCATGATTCTCGCGCCTTCGATATACGGATATCGAGACCTATATTGACAGATTCCCTTACAAAATCACTCGATATAGGTGTAGATATCGTATATCGAATGCGCGAGAATCATGCCACAGAACGCAACATAATGGGCTGGGCCATGATACAATATAGATAGGTAAAAGCGGCACTTCATTTTTCACTTCCCAGTACATTTTGGCCTGAGTGGTTCAGCTGATTTATATGGAGAAGTGAAAAATAAAGTTGCTTTGATCAAATCGGTTTCATAATGATAGTTGCTCAGTATGGACATCATTCAATCAAACAAAGTAGTTTCTCATTTTGCGTTAATTCATTTTCACCTTGTATATTACAGTACGAGCGGTAAAGCTACCGTAGTTTAAGTTTGTTGCTAATTTTTTCGTTGTTCTGGCGGATAATATGTGAAGCGTAGAGCTTAGGTTGGGACATAGTGGGTGGGAAGAAGGGGAGGCGATGGGGGGAAACGGTCCCGGACTTCAGTGTAGAATGCGGACTCCGCTTTGCACTCAAAACATAAAATGTTAGTTGGTTATATAATTTTACCTGCTCGCTAAATATTTTATTTTACAATCCCTACTCACTTATATTTATTCTACAAGAATGACATTTAAGGGCACTTTTACACTTCATTATTGTTTATTCAGTCTTAACATAGCGCTACTTTCACGCGAAGTTACTCCAAAGCATAACGACCGTTGAATCACGTCTAATAGAAGAATAAAAAACGTTGGACTCACGCCATGGAACGATTTTCTCCATCCTTCCGTAAGAGCTACAAAACTGCACCTTGAGTTCATGGAACTGTTTCTAGCACTAACAGCATTATAATACGCAAAAAGTATCTTTAAACATGTTACAAACAAATTATTTTCCTATTTTATAAAGAATTCTGTCCACAGAAATTGTTGAACTAGGATACCAGCTCGTCTAACATCGTAAATGTATAAAATAATAATAATAATTAATTATATAATTAATATTAATTTTCACGTAAGTATATGCTTAAAATATTTAGTTAAGTCATTCCTTTATTTTTATTTTATTTTATTTATTGAACAAAAATTAAATTGTTAAGCAAATGAAAAAATATGTGTTTAAGTGGAAATTACCCAGCGCCCGGTTAATTTATGCGTCGAATTTTTGGCAGTTGTTCATCATTAGCAAGATTTTATACCAAGTCTTCACGGCCTACCACTGTATGAGAAAATAATACAAATGATTGAAATATGAATCTCAAATTAAATTAAAAAAATATATAAAAGCGCGGGCTACCTCTATTCGACTACGCTCGTAGCTGTCGTAGCAGCCTGCTACGCCAATCTCGGAGCTGCTACGGACCGATACGCTTCGCTGATACAGAACTCACCTCTGACCTTTTGCTATAGGCGGGCGGACCTAGCAACGGAAAAAAAATACCTTACAAGGAAAATAGGTTTTATGCCGTAGATTATAGTGTTGTAAGCTTGCATGTTTGTCGTGTTCTACGGGTTGCCGCACGCTGCTCCCTGTAACCGCTGGAACTAATAGAATCCCCGGAGAGTCTGCATTATCATGAGTACAACCTCCACTCGGTGAGCTTGATTAGTTCATCTGCTATGCTAACTGCTCGTCGTAAGTGTGAGATTGCTTTTTGTTAGAATCGACCAATGCAGAATAGAACTAGACTTCACCTAAACCTACTAAATTAATATCACTATTGGTAAACTAATTAGCTTACAACGATTTGACGGCCAGTGACTTACAGAAAACAATATCTCATCCCTCTACTAAAGCTCTAAAAATGCTTGAGCTCTATCAGAATCAATCACCGATAATTATTGTACTGTTCGCGCCACTGATTTTTGTTTTCCCAGTTCGCACGACAAACCATGGTTCTTTTTCAGAGTGAGGTAGTATGAGTACAGAGTATACATAACTTTGTACATATATAAGTATACATTAAGCCACTTCATCGTTATTATTAAAATTGATGTACGTTGTCCTTTACACGAAACAAAAAGAAACGCTGACCCCGTGACAAAAAATTACAATCTATCAAGAAACTGTAACTCTAAAAAAATAAGCTTGCCCGAGTCTTAAGATATCTTTTAAGTTTTCCATTTGTGTGTAAAAATATGAAAGAATTATTTCACTTATAAGTAGAAAAATCGAAACTATATTGTATCTTTATTGATCGTGTAATAAATAAGCAATTGTAAAGCAGTAATTGCTTCGCTTCTATTAAAATTCTGCAACGTAATTGGAGCATAATGATTCTGCCATCGAGCTGCTATTAGTCGCGTATACTTCAGGCCATTACTCTTGCTTCATGGGCCGTTAACAATTTGAATAGGTACGTATTGGCTATATGACAACAGAAGTATGGGCTACTATACCTAAAGTCGATCAAAACTGATATATGCACTTTTGTAGCAGACCGACGATGTGGTCGACAAATAATCTTTATTCGAATGTAGGTATTACATATTAATATATTATTATTATTTTTTATATTTAAGTAAAGTGAGTAAATGTAGCCCAATAATTTCCCCACCGAGGGGCACAGGCCTTTACCCGGATCCTAGTAAGATTGAGCCATACTCCACCACGCTGGCTTTTTTATATTTACATCGTCATAAATTATTTACTTTATTTACGGGTTAATTTTGGGTTGTAATATATTTGTTGGCATTTACGAATACTGGCATGTACTTAGTGGAAAATTTATACGTTCAAAAGATATTCCTTAGCCCCATGTTAAGGATACAAATTATACACATACAAAAAAAAATATTTTCATAATATATCCGCGAATTCATATCCATCCACTTGAGGTAAGTGCCAAAATGTTAAGTCCAAAATATATTTACAGAATTTCCCCCTAATCAAATGAAACTTTGTCGTAGCTGTATCATTTCACCCCAACAACAACACGAAGGGCGATTGTATACATTTTCCAGTCAATTAAATTGATCCAAATTAGTGGCCGCTCCGCGCCGGCGCATGAGGCGTAATGACCGCACGATGTCCGCTATCATGGGTTTGTTTATCTGTCCAGCATCGATCTAAAGTACCACTACCACTACTTTGAAGGCGAGTCAAAACTAATCTATGAATTACTTTGACAACTTCATAATAATAATAATAATAAGCAATATAGCGTCACGCCTTTTCCCATACGGGGTGGCAGAGGCACAACTTTCAGCCAGTGATTCAATACTCCATTTTTCGTGCAGGGTGCTAGCCCATGACAACTTCATATACAAAGTAAATGCAAATGCATGAAATTGTCAATGTAATTCAGGATTCAGGGAACAGAGTTGACTCGCGTAAGCTATTGTAGGGCTGATTGTCATTGGGTAAATAAACGACGTATACGTCACCGAACAGTAAGTAGATAACTATGACACAGACATTGCATTCGAATTTATGTTTGAAGTTTATAGTTCTAAACAACGCATTGATAGCAGATCTTTAACCACTTTATGGCCCGGCTCACCGCAGCGACTTGCATATGTGCAAACGGTTTGTCCAAAATTGGAGCAAATCTATATGGCGTACACATCGTATGGTGGTGCCATTTGCGCGGTACACCGTGTTGCCGGCTACACGCTCAATCATTAAGCGCAAGTATGATTGAGCGTGTAGCCGGAGCATAACAAGTTCACCTGTAGTCAGAGACTCGTCAGTCACTGGCTCTTTTTGTACGTACACTCTGAAGACGGGCGTTCAAGTAGTGAGAATGAGGTAAACTCCTTGGATAGTGATAAAAGTAAATACAGGCATTTGTATTTGTCCAAAAGATGAAAAAAAATACTTTGATGCTCTTTTGTTTTTGCATTCATAGAAGGTTATTTTTTTTGTTTTGCCGCCACAAATTATCTAAATGGAGAAAATTTAAGTTCGCGCCACAGACTTCAATAGTAGGGGACAAGGCACGGGGCGCTTGAAAGCGTCGCTACCAAAACGAAGTCAAAACGGGAAAAGTGAACTGATTTCAATCAGTCGTGCTTAGACGGTGCTAGGCGTGACGTATCGGCAGCACAACAAAAATGGTGTTCTGCGTGGTAAAAACGTGTAAATCATACCGAAATCGCAATAAACATAAACAAGGAGTATCGTATCACAAGTAAGTTATATAATTTACAATTACTATTGGCTGTAAATTGATTATTAATAAAATATTGTTCTCGAAAAATTCCTCAAAGTAAAAATAGGATAAATGAATCATTCGACTGACGACCGACATAGTACCGATAAATTCCAACAGAGGCGCTATTCTGTCTGGCCTCAAAACGGTAAGAAATTTAGTACGGGAGGGCCTATCCTTTGTATATATCGATGGTTCGCGCGGTAAATAAATATCAATGTTTGAAAAATTTTACTACAGAACAAGTAAATCAGACTTGCAGGATACATTAGCGGTCCATGCACCTCCTTATTTACAGTGGCGCTTTGGTGTGCTGAGTTTGAGAGTGGAAGAACATCCACTAATGACGACCAGCGCTCGGGGCGCCCTACAACTGCGGTAACTGAAGAAAAGATAAAAAAATGTTGACAAAATTGTTTTGGCTGATCGTCGTACTGTTTGTTTTATAGCTGGGGATCTAAAGATTTCGATAGGAACTGTCCATAATATAATATATGACCGTTTAGGTATGAAAAAGTCTCAGCGCGTTGGGTGCCTAGAATGCTAACGGCAGAACAGAAACGGACCAGACTGAGAACTTCAGAAAGCTGTTTGGAGTTGATACAACAAGATCCTGACCAGGTTTTGGCTTAATTTGTAACTATGGATGAAACATGGCTTCACCATTACTACCCTGACACAAAAAAAAAACAATCCATGACTTGGAAGAGACCATCATCACCGATCCCTAAGATATTCAAGGTCGTTCCATCCGGCGGCAAGATCATGGGTTCTCTTTTTTGGGACAGCCAAGGGGTGGTGATGATTGAATACCTCAGTCATGGAGCCACTATTACGGGCAGCATCTACGAAGAACAAATTAAAAATCGTGACGAAATACGCGACAAACGGCGGGCGTGGCAAACTCGCTAAAGTTGTGTTGTTTCATCAAGATAACGCCCCAACCCACAAATCCAGAGTTGTAATAGCTTCCATCAATGATGCTGCCTTCGAATTGGTCGAGCATTCTCCATATTCTCCAGTCCTTGCTCCTAGTGACTTTTATCTATTTCCTCGATTGAAAGAACATCTTAGAGGCCAGAAATTCGATGATGATGACGAAGTAATCGCCGCTGTACAAGGCTTTTTAGACAGTCAAGATGAAGAGTTTTTCAAGAACGGAATTTTAGATTTATAAAAACGATATGTTAAGTGTATACAACTAAAGGGTGACTTTGTTGAAAAAAAAAAACATTTGTTAAAAGTTACTTGCATCTTATTGATTCTCGATACTTATTGAACGCCTTAGTATAACAACTAACAGCGTATAAGGTAATTAAGGTAGGTATCGCGTTAATCACAATTAAGTTTGACACATTTCATACATTTTGACAGCTGCTAAATTTATAGAATTAGGGCGCTAATCGTAATTAAGTTTTTGGTGCAATGGCCCTAAGTATATATCTAAGTGTACACAGTGTAGTGTACCTTAATATAAATCAGCATGTGTAATATGGCAAAGACAAAGCGAAGGAAGGCGGAAGGAGAGGTGACTTATCTCCGAGCAATTAGGGAACATAAACGATAACAAAGATGAATGTTAGCCGATGGCAAAAACAGTATATCGTTATGCAAACAGCTGAACCTTCCTACCAGACACTAATGATCGAACACTGAATAAATGTTCAATGGAAACGAGAACCTATTTTATAATTAAATCATGAATTAATAATGTTGGCTTTCACTACGAGTACCTTAAAAGGGCATAACAGGAAAATATCCATAATTATTACTATACGATAGGACCAATCTGATGAAATAATGGACTTGTTCTCTTTACCATTCTGTACAAAAATATTTATTTTATGTATGCTTTGTACGTTGGCGTTTTAATGGTATTATTACACCAGAACTTTATATTCATAGAATTTGAGGTAAATACCTGTGGTGGTGTGGTGACTACTGGAGGCGACGCATGCACCGATACTCATTCCAATTATTTCGCCAACACATTCAGATGTAAGAGATAACACAATCGCATGCTCTACAAATATGAATGCACTATTCAGTCGATTAACCCCAAAAAGCTCACCAGATATTTCAGCACGAACACGACACAAAACTTAATGAAAGCTCGCCGTCGATCGTTTCAGAAAATTAAAGCTAAGTACTTCCGCTGAACTGTATCACTATTTGCCGACCATGTCAATACCCGCCACCGCCGCATGTCGCGGCCTCATAAAATTGGAAAACAGTCGTGAAGAGGAGAAATCCCACTGTCCGGTGTTATTATTATTTACAAAATTTGCCGCTATCGGCGAACTTACAGGAGTGTTAACGATGGTATAGCGTGCGGGGTAAGGTTGGGAATCGCATTTTAAGTTATGTTTTTATAATTAGACTGCGTGTGGTGTCCAGCTACGTAGCAGAGTGACAGTTCGCGGCGTTCGAACGTGACGTGTCCCGCCACATTTAGCACGTCCCCCCCCCCCCTGACATGCCTCAGGGCTCTTCCCGTCCCTCGCCGCCTCTTTTATACTTGCAGAAGCGGATTTGTACTCCCACTCTTTCATGTTCACGAGCGGTACTCACAACACAAAACATAAGAAGTATATTTGTTACTGGCCACACGTATGCACCGACGTTGCTGACAAGTATAACATGGTAAACAATTTGCTTTGACACCTCCTATCATCATTCACTGGCCGTCTGGGATTTCTTAGGATAAGGATTTCTATCAGAAAAGGTTTTCCAGAAAAGTGACCTATCTCCATACTTTCATAATGAAAAAAAAAAAATACGCGTGTAGCACCGTACACGTGTAAGAAGTAAAACTTCTGTAGCTAGATCATTAAGTGGTACCTATATTATACACCTATACCTACCTATACTAAAAGAGATTTAAATTTCCAATTTTGAGATCCAATCTCTGCTTCAAGTTACTTTTAAGTTTCAGACGTCCGATTATTTGAAATTATTTTATACTTGTACTTACTTTTAATACGTCATGTCATTTATTTCCCACCATTCCTTATCTACAATTTGTCGCGCTCGTGGTGATATACTTAACTCATTCAATAGTGTCACTACTATTTGCATCTCGCTCAGATTATATACCATCTGACGTCACGTCTTTAAGCCGTCTCGCTCAAATGTATGCATTGCTTTGCTTGTCTCTGTGCCCAGTCCCTTTATTTAATTGATCGAGTACGTATTTTCAACTATTCCAAGTTAATGTGTACCTGCGGGGCTACCATAGGCTTGCCACTCACCTTAGTCGCGCAGATAAATGACAAAGAAGATGGCTAAATCAATATATGGACGACTGCCCCAGACATGTACAAAGACTTCTCAACAGCCAATAGCATTTAAATATTCATTCATAAATTTAATTTACTGCGTCTGTATTTAGTTTGTAGAACTTGAAGAAAAAAAAATTAAATATTCCGAGAGTTCCACTTTAATTGCAGTCATGTATTTTAAAGAAGAAAGGTAGTACCGCCTATCATATTGAATGTTTCGAGGCCGTATTTTCATATTTATTTGAATATATTATTTGAATATATCAATTTCATGACAAGGATTTTTGTATGTTTTTCAAATATTTTAAAAAGCTGGGAGAAAGAAAATAACGTAATTAGAGTAATTAACAAAACGTAATTAGCAGACAGAAACTGTGGCATGATTCTCGCGCCTTCGATATACGGATATCGAGACCTATATTGACAGATTCCCTTACAAAATCACTCGATATAGGTGTAGATATCGTATATCGAATGCGCGAGAATCATGCCACAGAACGCAACATAATGGGCTGGGCCATGATACAATATAGATAGGTAAAAGCGGCACTTCATTTTTCACTTCCCAGTACATTTTGGCCTGAGTGGTTCAGCTGATTTATATGGAGAAGTGAAAAATAAAGTTGCTTTGATCAAATCGGTTTCATAATGATAGTTGCTCAGTATGGACATCATTCAATCAAACAAAGTAGTTTCTCATTTTGCGTTAATTCATTTTCACCTTGTATATTACAGTACGAGCGGTAAAGCTACCGTAGTTTAAGTTTGTTGCTAATTTTTTCGTTGTTCTGGCGGATAATATGTGAAGCGTAGAGCTTAGGTTGGGACATAGTGGGTGGGAAGAAGGGGAGGCGATGGGGGGAAACGGTCCCGGACTTCAGTGTAGAATGCGGACTCCGCTTTGCACTCAAAACATAAAATGTTAGTTGGTTATATAATTTTACCTGCTCGCTAAATATTTTATTTTACAATCCCTACTCACTTATATTTATTCTACAAGAATGACATTTAAGGGCACTTTTACACTTCATTATTGTTTATTCAGTCTTAACATAGCGCTACTTTCACGCGAAGTTACTCCAAAGCATAACGACCGTTGAATCACGTCTAATAGAAGAATAAAAAACGTTGGACTCACGCCATGGAACGATTTTCTCCATCCTTCCGTAAGAGCTACAAAACTGCACCTTGAGTTCATGGAACTGTTTCTAGCACTAACAGCATTATAATACGCAAAAAGTATCTTTAAACATGTTACAAACAAATTATTTTCCTATTTTATAAAGAATTCTGTCCACAGAAATTGTTGAACTAGGATACCAGCTCGTCTAACATCGTAAATGTATAAAATAATAATAATAATTAATTATATAATTAATATTAATTTTCACGTAAGTATATGCTTAAAATATTTAGTTAAGTCATTCCTTTATTTTTATTTTATTTTATTTATTGAACAAAAATTAAATTGTTAAGCAAATGAAAAAATATGTGTTTAAGTGGAAATTACCCAGCGCCCGGTTAATTTATGCGTCGAATTTTTGGCAGTTGTTCATCATTAGCAAGATTTTATACCAAGTCTTCACGGCCTACCACTGTATGAGAAAATAATACAAATGATTGAAATATGAATCTCAAATTAAATTAAAAAAATATATAAAAGCGCGGGCTACCTCTATTCGACTACGCTCGTAGCTGTCGTAGCAGCCTGCTACGCCAATCTCGGAGCTGCTACGGACCGATACGCTTCGCTGATACAGAACTCACCTCTGACCTTTTGCTATAGGCGGGCGGACCTAGCAACGGAAAAAAAATACCTTACAAGGAAAATAGGTTTTATGCCGTAGATTATAGTGTTGTAAGCTTGCATGTTTGTCGTGTTCTACGGGTTGCCGCACGCTGCTCCCTGTAACCGCTGGAACTAATAGAATCCCCGGAGAGTCTGCATTATCATGAGTACAACCTCCACTCGGTGAGCTTGATTAGTTCATCTGCTATGCTAACTGCTCGTCGTAAGTGTGAGATTGCTTTTTGTTAGAATCGACCAATGCAGAATAGAACTAGACTTCACCTAAACCTACTAAATTAATATCACTATTGGTAAACTAATTAGCTTACAACGATTTGACGGCCAGTGACTTACAGAAAACAATATCTCATCCCTCTACTAAAGCTCTAAAAATGCTTGAGCTCTATCAGAATCAATCACCGATAATTATTGTACTGTTCGCGCCACTGATTTTTGTTTTCCCAGTTCGCACGACAAACCATGGTTCTTTTTCAGAGTGAGGTAGTATGAGTACAGAGTATACATAACTTTGTACATATATAAGTATACATTAAGCCACTTCATCGTTATTATTAAAATTGATGTACGTTGTCCTTTACACGAAACAAAAAGAAACGCTGACCCCGTGACAAAAAATTACAATCTATCAAGAAACTGTAACTCTAAAAAAATAAGCTTGCCCGAGTCTTAAGATATCTTTTAAGTTTTCCATTTGTGTGTAAAAATATGAAAGAATTATTTCACTTATAAGTAGAAAAATCGAAACTATATTGTATCTTTATTGATCGTGTAATAAATAAGCAATTGTAAAGCAGTAATTGCTTCGCTTCTATTAAAATTCTGCAACGTAATTGGAGCATAATGATTCTGCCATCGAGCTGCTATTAGTCGCGTATACTTCAGGCCATTACTCTTGCTTCATGGGCCGTTAACAATTTGAATAGGTACGTATTGGCTATATGACAACAGAAGTATGGGCTACTATACCTAAAGTCGATCAAAACTGATATATGCACTTTTGTAGCAGACCGACGATGTGGTCGACAAATAATCTTTATTCGAATGTAGGTATTACATATTAATATATTATTATTATTTTTTATATTTAAGTAAAGTGAGTAAATGTAGCCCAATAATTTCCCCACCGAGGGGCACAGGCCTTTACCCGGATCCTAGTAAGATTGAGCCATACTCCACCACGCTGGCTTTTTTATATTTACATCGTCATAAATTATTTACTTTATTTACGGGTTAATTTTGGGTTGTAATATATTTGTTGGCATTTACGAATACTGGCATGTACTTAGTGGAAAATTTATACGTTCAAAAGATATTCCTTAGCCCCATGTTAAGGATACAAATTATACACATACAAAAAAAAATATTTTCATAATATATCCGCGAATTCATATCCATCCACTTGAGGTAAGTGCCAAAATGTTAAGTCCAAAATATATTTACAGAATTTCCCCCTAATCAA
Source organism: Argyresthia albistria (assembly GCA_963457715.1). NCBI lineage: Eukaryota > Metazoa > Arthropoda > Insecta > Lepidoptera > Argyresthiidae > Argyresthia > Argyresthia albistria. The sequence goes on from OY735265.1 coordinate 6,582,244, forward strand.
ATGAAACTTTGTCGTAGCTGTATCATTTCACCCCAACAACAACACGAAGGGCGATTGTATACATTTTCCAGTCAATTAAATTGATCCAAATTAGTGGCCGCTCCGCGCCGGCGCATGAGGCGTAATGACCGCACGATGTCCGCTATCATGGGTTTGTTTATCTGTCCAGCATCGATCTAAAGTACCACTACCACTACTTTGAAGGCGAGTCAAAACTAATCTATGAATTACTTTGACAACTTCATAATAATAATAATAATAAGCAATATAGCGTCACGCCTTTTCCCATACGGGGTGGCAGAGGCACAACTTTCAGCCAGTGATTCAATACTCCATTTTTCGTGCAGGGTGCTAGCCCATGACAACTTCATATACAAAGTAAATGCAAATGCATGAAATTGTCAATGTAATTCAGGATTCAGGGAACAGAGTTGACTCGCGTAAGCTATTGTAGGGCTGATTGTCATTGGGTAAATAAACGACGTATACGTCACCGAACAGTAAGTAGATAACTATGACACAGACATTGCATTCGAATTTATGTTTGAAGTTTATAGTTCTAAACAACGCATTGATAGCAGATCTTTAACCACTTTATGGCCCGGCTCACCGCAGCGACTTGCATATGTGCAAACGGTTTGTCCAAAATTGGAGCAAATCTATATGGCGTACACATCGTATGGTGGTGCCATTTGCGCGGTACACCGTGTTGCCGGCTACACGCTCAATCATTAAGCGCAAGTATGATTGAGCGTGTAGCCGGAGCATAACAAGTTCACCTGTAGTCAGAGACTCGTCAGTCACTGGCTCTTTTTGTACGTACACTCTGAAGACGGGCGTTCAAGTAGTGAGAATGAGGTAAACTCCTTGGATAGTGATAAAAGTAAATACAGGCATTTGTATTTGTCCAAAAGATGAAAAAAAATACTTTGATGCTCTTTTGTTTTTGCATTCATAGAAGGTTATTTTTTTTGTTTTGCCGCCACAAATTATCTAAATGGAGAAAATTTAAGTTCGCGCCACAGACTTCAATAGTAGGGGACAAGGCACGGGGCGCTTGAAAGCGTCGCTACCAAAACGAAGTCAAAACGGGAAAAGTGAACTGATTTCAATCAGTCGTGCTTAGACGGTGCTAGGCGTGACGTATCGGCAGCACAACAAAAATGGTGTTCTGCGTGGTAAAAACGTGTAAATCATACCGAAATCGCAATAAACATAAACAAGGAGTATCGTATCACAAGTAAGTTATATAATTTACAATTACTATTGGCTGTAAATTGATTATTAATAAAATATTGTTCTCGAAAAATTCCTCAAAGTAAAAATAGGATAAATGAATCATTCGACTGACGACCGACATAGTACCGATAAATTCCAACAGAGGCGCTATTCTGTCTGGCCTCAAAACGGTAAGAAATTTAGTACGGGAGGGCCTATCCTTTGTATATATCGATGGTTCGCGCGGTAAATAAATATCAATGTTTGAAAAATTTTACTACAGAACAAGTAAATCAGACTTGCAGGATACATTAGCGGTCCATGCACCTCCTTATTTACAGTGGCGCTTTGGTGTGCTGAGTTTGAGAGTGGAAGAACATCCACTAATGACGACCAGCGCTCGGGGCGCCCTACAACTGCGGTAACTGAAGAAAAGATAAAAAAATGTTGACAAAATTGTTTTGGCTGATCGTCGTACTGTTTGTTTTATAGCTGGGGATCTAAAGATTTCGATAGGAACTGTCCATAATATAATATATGACCGTTTAGGTATGAAAAAGTCTCAGCGCGTTGGGTGCCTAGAATGCTAACGGCAGAACAGAAACGGACCAGACTGAGAACTTCAGAAAGCTGTTTGGAGTTGATACAACAAGATCCTGACCAGGTTTTGGCTTAATTTGTAACTATGGATGAAACATGGCTTCACCATTACTACCCTGACACAAAAAAAAAACAATCCATGACTTGGAAGAGACCATCATCACCGATCCCTAAGATATTCAAGGTCGTTCCATCCGGCGGCAAGATCATGGGTTCTCTTTTTTGGGACAGCCAAGGGGTGGTGATGATTGAATACCTCAGTCATGGAGCCACTATTACGGGCAGCATCTACGAAGAACAAATTAAAAATCGTGACGAAATACGCGACAAACGGCGGGCGTGGCAAACTCGCTAAAGTTGTGTTGTTTCATCAAGATAACGCCCCAACCCACAAATCCAGAGTTGTAATAGCTTCCATCAATGATGCTGCCTTCGAATTGGTCGAGCATTCTCCATATTCTCCAGTCCTTGCTCCTAGTGACTTTTATCTATTTCCTCGATTGAAAGAACATCTTAGAGGCCAGAAATTCGATGATGATGACGAAGTAATCGCCGCTGTACAAGGCTTTTTAGACAGTCAAGATGAAGAGTTTTTCAAGAACGGAATTTTAGATTTATAAAAACGATATGTTAAGTGTATACAACTAAAGGGTGACTTTGTTGAAAAAAAAAAACATTTGTTAAAAGTTACTTGCATCTTATTGATTCTCGATACTTATTGAACGCCTTAGTATAACAACTAACAGCGTATAAGGTAATTAAGGTAGGTATCGCGTTAATCACAATTAAGTTTGACACATTTCATACATTTTGACAGCTGCTAAATTTATAGAATTAGGGCGCTAATCGTAATTAAGTTTTTGGTGCAATGGCCCTAAGTATATATCTAAGTGTACACAGTGTAGTGTACCTTAATATAAATCAGCATGTGTAATATGGCAAAGACAAAGCGAAGGAAGGCGGAAGGAGAGGTGACTTATCTCCGAGCAATTAGGGAACATAAACGATAACAAAGATGAATGTTAGCCGATGGCAAAAACAGTATATCGTTATGCAAACAGCTGAACCTTCCTACCAGACACTAATGATCGAACACTGAATAAATGTTCAATGGAAACGAGAACCTATTTTATAATTAAATCATGAATTAATAATGTTGGCTTTCACTACGAGTACCTTAAAAGGGCATAACAGGAAAATATCCATAATTATTACTATACGATAGGACCAATCTGATGAAATAATGGACTTGTTCTCTTTACCATTCTGTACAAAAATATTTATTTTATGTATGCTTTGTACGTTGGCGTTTTAATGGTATTATTACACCAGAACTTTATATTCATAGAATTTGAGGTAAATACCTGTGGTGGTGTGGTGACTACTGGAGGCGACGCATGCACCGATACTCATTCCAATTATTTCGCCAACACATTCAGATGTAAGAGATAACACAATCGCATGCTCTACAAATATGAATGCACTATTCAGTCGATTAACCCCAAAAAGCTCACCAGATATTTCAGCACGAACACGACACAAAACTTAATGAAAGCTCGCCGTCAATCGTTTCAGAAAATTAAAGCTAAGTACTTCCGCTGAACTGTATCACTATTTGCCGACCATGTCAATACCCGCCACCGCCGCATGTCGCGGCCTCATAAAATTGGAAAACAGTTCATGAATTTCCAAAACAAACGCTTTTGTGATACATGTATGATCGCGAGCAGATAACGTTGACAAACGAGCAACAGAACTAATTCGTGAAGAGGAGAAATCCCACTGTCCGGTGTTATTATTATTTACAAAATTTGCCGCTATCGGCGAACTTACAGGAGTGTTAACGATGGTATAGCGTGCGGGGTAAGGTTGGGAATCGCATTTTAAGTTATGTTTTTATAATTAGACTGCGTGTGGTGGCCAGCTACGTAGCAGAGTGACAGTTCGCGGCGTTCGAACGTGACGTGTCCCGCCACATTTAGCACGTCCCCCCCCCCCCCCTGACATGCCTCAGGGCTCTTCCCGTCCCTCGCCGCCTCTTTTATACTTGCAGAAGCGGATTTGTACTCCCACTCTTTCATGTTCACGAACGGTACTCACAACACAAAACATAAGAAGTATATTTGTTACTGACCACACGTATGCACCGACGTTGCTGACAAGTATTACATGGTAAACAATTTGCTTTGACACCTCCTATCATCATTCACTGGCCGTCTGGGATTTCTTAGGATAAGGATTTCTATCAGAAAAGGTTTTTCAGAAAAGTGACCTATCTCCATACTTTCATAATGAAAAAACTCAAGAAAGGCTTGTATTACGTCAGCGCTCGTTATTTAAAACTTATTCCTGAAGAACTTTCCGCCCCTCGGTCGTGGAAAATTAACGATTGCATTAACTCGCGTGGCGTGCACGAATTCGTTCAGCGATGGCCCAGTCTTACTTGCCCCGTGGTGTGAAGTAGTTTCACCTTTAGTGCATTGAGTTAAGGCTTACTAGGCTCAGGTTCTTAGCTTGGCGGTGAGGGTGCAGTTTCCATGGCGTTGTGCAGGCCCGGGCGCGACCGTCATTTGTCGAGACAGAAAGATTGCCCGGTGACACGTATGGAAGTCAACAGGTAGCGGAACAATACATGGTGTCCGTGAAAGAATGTACACGGCTTTTGTAAAAGGAAATTCACAGCGACTGGAACACGGAAAACGCTCGTAAAAGTGTCTTGTTGCATAAAAACCAACGAAATAACGGGTTTAATTTAAGAACAAATTGCACACAACAGGAAGTTGGACCCCGATAAAGCTACTGCTCCCCTACCCACATATCTTTTCAAGATTGTAAATCACATTTTAAACCGGACTTCATGCGATGATTTATTTCTGGTCCATAAATTATATTTATGACAACACATATTTTCTTTATAAAATCTCTTAGCATTTAACTGTTCGTCGTCTGTTCTTAGTCTCTTCTCCTTTACTCGTAATATGCGATATACTTACTTATACATATATGTATGTGTATATGTGTACGTCTGGAGAGACTGACGATGATGTGATTGATGTGGTGTAATGACCGCAATAAACACCGTAGCTCCTCGCCTGACTGCTATTCAAATAAACAATATCACCATCACCTATTTCCAACGACGACGCCAACGTAAAAAGACACTCTCCGAATGTTCCATTAACCAATACTTCTTTGAAGTGATGGGTTATATCATCACGTCTCACAGCGAGCCGGACGACAAAACACATGTCGACAGAGTACGTCTCCTAAACACGACAGAACGCAGCGGCGGCGCCGCCGTAGGTCAATACGAGTATTTTCGTCGTCGCCTTGATACAGGGCTACCGGCATATCATACGCATTTAGTTTAATATTAACTCGCTCGTCATAACTTCGACTCGCGCGATCTCCAGGCGCTCTGACGATGCCATATGTTCACTAATCCCGCGACAGCACAGAGCTAACAACATTCCGTTTGTGTCATCATCAGGAAGCGGTTTGCCGCGTTTTATGAGATTCCGCGGTTTTGTAGAGCAAGAACTCGTAGACATTGTTTAAGATATCACTTCCTTCTTTGATGGCATTTGACTCTCTGATTGACTAAGCACATCGAATTACGAAATTATATCATTTATTTTCTTTTTTTTTTTTCATTTATTATCATTTTTCGATTTCTTTTAGGTAATTTCTAAAGCTAAAGATAGCTTAACCTAATCAAATTCTTAAAACCGCATTTCATTTCAGACAAAAATTATGTCATTTGCGGATAATTCTAACCTGACACATTGCCCCGCCGCACCGCCCGCCCTGCACCGCCCGCCCTGCACCGCCCGCCCTGCAGCGCCCGCCCTGCACCGCCGCAGCGCGTCACTTGCACTTACGCCGCCACGCTACAGTCACTTCGCTGATATTTTTACCACCACAGCTGTTCGATTCGGAGTAATTCGAACTCATTTGGCACGTGGATCAACACGCACGTTTTTTACAATCTATTACCCGGACTCCCGTTTTATGCTCAGTCTAATGTACAGCAACAATGCACGAGTTAATTACACAACATCTAGCGTTTTACAACATAATTCTCCGGGAGCCGCGTTTCTTGGAGATAACATCATTACCAACCATTATTTGTGTCGTGTACCAGCTACTCATATCGAACCCTGAAATCTTCAAGCGTGTTTTGGCACTCTAACTAAATATTTTGAACAGAATCTTAATAGGCCATCGCCCGGTACCTTCTGGAAGGTCGTCCCGACCTGTAATATTCAAAAGATATTTAAAAATAAACACAGACATAGTGTTTTTAACCGACTTCCCAAAGGAGGAGGTTTACAATTCGTCCGGATATTTGTTTTTTATTTTATACCAATGATGTGTAATATTGAACTTGGTAGTAGAGTTCGATCTTCGAATTTGCTACCAAAGGCTGGGCGGGCCTGGGACCCGCGGGCATCGTTAACTACGTCACAGCGAGACACATAAAGTGTTCAATTTAATGGCTATCAATAATGGCTGAATTTACGAGCCATCCGCCAATTTACGACACACTGGCATGCAGCCGACCCAGGAACTTGGGCACATTGTCTGGCCATAACGTCCATCGATTTTAGGTCCTACCATGGAAGATGTTGCAATTGTCTTATGAAGTTGAGTTACGTGCAAAATACACACATACATTGAGTAATAATATAGTTGTGATTGTCCACATATTTGGTCTTTTACGTACGTTTGGTATCAATCAAGCTACATTTTATAAGTCCGTCTCAGGCCTTTAACTTTATTGCTATGCCAGTGTAGGTAGCACAAATAACAGCATCGAATAACTTTAGCTTTAAGAAACCCCCGCATAAAACCAGTCTTCCAGTTTCATCCCCAGGTCTCATCATTAGGTGAAATTAAAAGGTCCCATCACAACGAATCTAATGAGCCTAAGCTCGATGGGTTTACTAGTAAGCATCCCAGGGTTCCAGCTCCCACCTTCGAGCTTCGCACTCAAATATCAGATCAGCTCGGTACTATCGAGCTAATCCGATGATATTTTCAAAGGTCTTGTCACTACAAGTCTAATGAGCGCAAACTCGATGGGTTTACTAGTAAGCGTCCCAGGGTTCCAGCTCCCACCTTTGAGCTTCACATTCCATCATCAGATCAGCTTGGTAGTACTATATTCTCAAAGTTCTTGTCACTACGAGTGTAATGAGCCCAAACTTGATGGGTTTACTAGCATGGATCCCTGGATTTCAGCTCCCAACTTCCATCTTCGCACTCCATCATCAGATCAGCTTCATGGTACCATATTCCCAAAGGGCTTGTGACAACAAGCCAAATGAGCCCAAATTCGACGGGTTTACTAATAAGCATCATAGTGTTCCCGCTCCCACCTTCGAACTCCATCATGAGACCAGCTCGATGGTACCATAACAACCAGCTCTAAGAAATCTACTTCTAAATAAAAAAAAACATTCAAATCGGTTCACCCGTTTACGCTCCACGTGCTGAGAGACAGACAGACACACAGAGTGACTCATACTCTTCTCCTTCGTCGAGCGGGTGTTAAAAAGTGTTCGAATTGAACTGTCATTGACTCTTATGTACAGTCAATAGGTCCTTTTTGTTAGAGTCCATGTATAGACTCGAAGACATTTTGGATCTGTCAAATATTCGTGCGATCCAAAATAAAGAACTGCAATGGAAACACTGCAAATAGCCGCCAAGTTCGTTTACGAAAAGTCAAAACATTCGACACGCGATCCGGACACAGCGTCAACAACATGATTTAATGGCCCTCCCGGACCGAAAACTAAACTGCTAATTAACACGTTAACCTGTAAACTAGCTTTGTATTTTATTCATTTGTAATCTGTAAAGGCCAATGAGTACCTATTTATTGATCGTATAAGGGTGTCTTTGTTTCCTTTTAAGGATCGGAACCCTAAAAAAAGTAAAAAGCTGCACTATTGTTGCCCTAAATGCCTTGCTACAAAGAGCCACTTTACGAGCGTGTGTTGAAAAATAAATAAATATACCTGTCGGTTGAATATCGGCTTGTCACTGCCGAGGAGTGTGCACAATCACTCGACTCAGTAGTGCAGTAAGCGCTGATAAGACTGACCCACGCAGCTCCGCACGTGACTATCTGTGAACAAACCACATTATTATACAAGGTGTAAATGAATTAACGCAAAATGAGAAACTGGTTTGTTAGGGATATCATTCTGAGCAACTTTCATTATGAATCCAATTTGATCAGAGCAACTTTATTTTTCACTTCCCAGTACATTTTGGCTAAAGTGACTCAGCTGATTAGTATGGAGAAGTGAAAAATAAAGTTGCTAGTAGGTATTCGGTTAGAATTTATTAAGATCGTGAGTGCAATATTGACGCAGACAGGATCTGTGAATGATTTGTCATTAAATAATTCCAAAAGCAGGCACCCCTTATTCATTATTACAAATCAAAATTAATAAATGTACGTTTTTGTTTTTTACTTTCTTTAATTTATTTAACATGTCATGTCATGTGAATTATAATTTATTTTATCTATAAAATAATAACAGTTTATATACAATAACAAATGATTAATTTTAACTAAAGTAAATGTACGTTTATTCTAAATATCCTAATACGATGAGTTGTTTGGTAGTGAATGACGTTGGTTAGAGCATCCGGAAAATCGCAGCCAGAAGCTCGTTGGAACTATTTTATGCACACTGCGGTTTACCACTACATCCTTGTCATATAAACATTATACGCAACGTACTTTGCAGTTAAGTATATATATAGTAGACTTAACTATAAGACACATCGGAAAATTTGGCTCAGACCGGGATAATAGCGAGATTTTTACCAAAATAATCTAGATGCAATAACGATCGATGGAAGTAATTTAATGTTCTCTTGCTATGCCTACATACTGGTCATACACATAAATACACATGGTCTGAGTCATACGTTTAACAAAGATTAATGCTATAAGCAAGTACGTTCACTGATATCTTCTTAACAAAGAGAAAGGGTGTTTTATATGCGTACTAAAAATAAAACTGATGATTATACGGATTTATGTATGGTTAGCTGATAAGTTATAAATAGGTCATAATAACGTCGGTAAATCTAGAAAAACTTATTTTGTTACTTGGTGCTACAACACTTTTTCGCGGAAAATTATTTGAATGGCTTTAGTATTTACCGTTATTATAGCCTTAGCGGTACAGCCCGAATTTCATGAAATAGCTGCAAATGGTGTTAAAGCTATGAAAATTGGCACGATTGATCTTTAGGCCAAATAAATTAATTTGACCCGTAGCACGAAAAAAAAAGGAGGCGAGTTATGACGTCATCTGTTTTTTGTATGGAATTTATAAATGAAATATATGATGAATGATATAAATAAAATAAAAAACATTTATATCATTAAAAGCCTGTAAATCAGGGCTTTTTTTCGAGCCTGAGACATCTAAGTAAGTGTTATGGATTATTTTGTATTATATTGGCCCAACCGGTTTATACAAACGTGTCAGAATAACTAGTTTAGCTTTCGAAATTCATCACATAAACGTTATTTTTTCAATATATCCACGAGACACGAAAAAAATTGCGCAATGTTAAAGGACGTTAATTTATCTTATACTACACAGGTTTCATTGGTGTCCGCAAAAACTCATTTTGGATCAGAAATTTCCCAATGTTCTTTAATAATTATGAGCCAAACCAACCTGCCAAAAAACTGCCTAACAGTTTGGCAGACTTAATACTGTATATTTTAGTGCTTCATTCACGAATAAACGCTATAATAATAATTAATTAATTTACGAATCAACAAAAAAATTACTACACCATCTATTCAGACTATTCTGCCGCCTATCTCGGATTACCACCGGAAGCGCTTTCGCCTCCCTGAAAGCCGCTAAACCCCAAGTGTCTTCTGTTAATGCCACACCGTGAAGTAAAACTAATCTCAACTAATCCGCCTCTAACAGAATCAACCTTGGCAGTGGTAAATATTTATAAAATGTTTACGGTGACGGTCAGAGTGAATGTCTTCTAATTTTGTACTCTCGAACTGATAAATAATGCTCGGAGATCAGCTACAAAACAAAATATTAACTGGTATTATGGCCTAGGGGCCTAACTAATACTTTACTCTGATTCGCAAACCATTCTGTGTACCAATAAATAGCACGAGTAAGTTATTCTGTGACATAGGCGACAACATTATTTTCTATTCAAAACCAGGTAATCAAAAGTTAACGAAACTAACCTCAAATGAAGCATACAGCGGCAAGGTAAACACATTACTGTCCACACTTAGTAAAACGCAACTGAGTAGAATCCAAACACAATTTGGCCGTGATATATGTTACGAACTGCACAAAGCATCGTAAACTGAACGTCTGCTACGTAAACTTGCACTGCACACTGATGCATGTATATTGTACATCTCAACAATGTGTGAGTTAACATCAAAATACAAGTGCGTGTCTTTCTAAGATAAAGATCTCTGCATTCTCATAACCATAGATTTGATAATTATCAGATTAATTTAATATCAAAAGTTACGACACATAGAAACTAAAATACTGGCAATATCTTTGTAATCTAGCAAATAACAATACTGAAATATTAAGTTTATTAAAATATTAACGCTTGAAGCCTTGAACCGTATAATTGAAATACCTACATCATTTCTCCCGATTTAAACACAAGAAAAGGCATTATTAAGAGCGAGTTAACCTGACGTTAATGTGTTATTTTTCAGTGTAGTTATAATGATTCGTGGAATGAGACAATAAAACTAAAACAGTACAATGCGGAAACATGCTGTATATTTATTATTACAGACTTCTTGCAAATACATATTCAAATAACGTGCCCTACATTTCAATTTGACAGGAAGTCGATCGTATTAAACCATAGCTAAACCCACACGGTAAAGGAGTATACAAGAATATTGACGTCAAAGTCAAAGGTTTTGTACCGGCGGCCATTGCTTGCCTTTTTTCTACAAGATTAGTAATTCGAGTAAACGTACTTACTCTATACCCTGTGTTACGAAAATAAGCAATGTTAATTGTTATAGCGATCATTAATATATACATCCAACGACCGACTGTCCAAATTAACACCGTTTAATTATGGCTGGATTTTAACAACAAAAAGTTATCCGGAGAATAACTATCCCGGGGATAACTTGTAACTTTTCCATAGACACCAGTGGCACCTAGGTGAGGTGATCTGATCTAGCTTTATTGTGTCTGTAAATACTTTATTTAAGACGTTCTATACTACGCCGTCCACAGAAAACTATTCTGCCTACTTTTGCTCTCTAAATATGTATTTAAAAGTGTATAATAATATCATCATTATGTCTGTGTCTTGAATTTTTAATTTTATAACACTCAGTAGTCCACTAATGTGTCAGTTTTATATATTATTTTTATGCGCAGCCTATCCTGCTGGACAAAGGCCTCTCCGTGCTGATATTAGTAAGAGAATAATACACATGACTTTTTCTATGATAATATCAACGTACGTCATCCATATGCCGACTGTTAACTTTGAGTGGAGTGCAAACTTACGTATTATCACAGATACTTACTATAATATTATGTATTATTCACTATTCATAACTATAAATAAATCTGAGGCTAAGCTTAATTTTATCAATATCGTTGAATTCGTTTCGCACCGCTAGATAATAAAACGCGAATCGCAGATTCAACAGTCAAATTGGATAGAGAGTAGCCAAGTATTTCGTTACCCGGCCAAATGGCGAATAAATTACTTGAGTACCTACCTAGCTTTATAGCAACTTGAAAAATGCATTTAAAACAACCAAGCATTAAAAAATAAACGATAATACATTTTGTACATAATACTTTTTATAATTTAACAAATGTGTGAAATAAATAAATAATGAAATTATGTTCTTAGTAAGTAGGTTTTGGTACCTATACCTAATATGAAAATGGTTTTTCTTTCGCAGAAGTCCAATATATTTAGGTACTTAAATTAGTATCTATTCAACCTAGAAAATAAATTGTGTTATCCCACTCACACACATCATCATAATAATATCACATAATGACTAATAGTTACTAACCTCCTTACTTTAAGAACTCTGCAACCACAATGTAGCAATAAATAAATTGGAATTGGAATAGTAATATTATAGTATCTGTGCTAATAGTCAGTAATTCGGTATTTTCGGTAATATCGAAAATAATGATAATAAAATACGAATTCATATAATAACCCTATTACGTTGTGAATGTTTTTGATGACAGCTAACTATTTTCATAACTCGTACATACAAATATTTTATTTAAAAATGTGAATTTTGTTTCGGAATGAGTATTTTCTGTCTTTGGCGGTGGGCCAGTCTCTATCATACTGTGAATGCACTAATAAATACTGCACACAAAAATACATAATAATAACAGTAATAATAACATAATACGCAATTTCATTCGGCTCTCCATATGTTTCTTGGGGAATTGGTTCAAGATATTTTTTCCTAGCTAGCAGCGAATAAAGAACGCACAAGGCAGAGTATTTCGTAAACTCTGTTTTTTATGTTATAGCAGGTTCTTTTGTTGTTAAGGTTGTTAAGCAAATTATTTATTATTTATTAACCAACCAACACAATAATGAAATAAGTGTTTTCAGTGGTCATGAATTTAAATAAATCGAGTAAGGCGTGATACTAAAGAGACCTATCTATGACCGAACTAAATCTGCACAAGATTATAAATCAAAGGTTGACTGTAATACAATCTGGCAACAACACCACATTACAAATAGGCCGCCCTATTTATACCTGTGCCGACAGAGTATCATCATCACCATATGAACATAATAATATAATTATTTTCGAGATCGACCGAGCACAATCATTTAATTTAGGTAAGTACTTGAATATAAAATAGGTCACCGTCTCTAAGCCCCTATCACGCAAAAAGAACATATATCTATGCAAGCTAGCTGAAACCATAAGTTACTCTATGGCTGAAACTATCAGGCAGATAGAGTCTGGCTGGCTACTCGAAAAATGCGAGAAAGCACGGCAAATTTAAAAATTCTTATATTTGTAACACCGTGTTAGTCTGAGACCGTGTATTACCGGCAAAGTATGAAATCAGGCTTTCATCGGTCAAAATGAATATTTGTAAATAGCAGCGAACGATAATTGAAACAAAAAGTAAACTTTAGAAAAAACCGACTTCCAGAAACCCTATTTGATTGAGTTTAATACAAACTGTTACCCCTTTGATAATACCTATTCAACAAAAAAATAATCGTTCAAATTGGTTCATAATCGGCGGAGTTATTGCGTATAAAAAAGTTCATCCCCAATTTTCCACCCTTGGGGGTGAAATATTTTCTTCAAATTCGCATGAAACCACCCTTTTAATAATACCTATTCAACAAAAAAATAATCGTTCAAATTGGTTTATAATCGGCGGAGATATTGCGTATAAAAAAGTTCATCCCCAATTTTCCACCCTTGGGGGTTGTTTTTTTTATTATTAAATTTAAATGGGACCACCCTTGAGGTATTACCTATACGCCGAAAAAAGATTTGTTCAAATCGGTTCATAATTGGCGGAGTTATCGCGTAACAAACATAGAAAAAAAACATACGGGTCAAATTGAGAACCTCCTCCTTTTTTTTTGAAGTCGGTTGAAAACGAAGTTTTTGGAAGCCTGTTGTCAGGGGAGTGATATCCCACAGAATAACGGGTTTCATATTTTGACGGTTGCATTTACATCAATGATGTCACTTGGATGCCTTGGATGTCACGATAACCAAAGAGAATATAGACCGCACTGTAGCTGCTATAAAAAGCACTCGTTCAAGTTACGGTAGCTAGTTACGGTAGCTAAGTGATTGATTTTGTTTTATATTTAGTGCATGAACCAACTCCTAATTATAAGTATAATGTGATATGTTATTGCAGTTAATAAATTACTAAGCTTGAACTAATTGTATAATATTTGTCTGTCGGACGCGTAAGACGCAGACCTGGAAGTATAGCTGGACTCTGTTTCAGTAAGAAGGCCTGCAATTTCGAGCTTACACGAAAAATGATCCTAAATAAATAGGTAAAGGAGAATGAAGTAGGTAGAGCTAAATAATGCACAAAGCAAAAGTTACAACACAAAACAATACAAAATGTGGCACAGAATAATTCCTGGCGTATTACAACGATAAAGTTCTTCATTTTGTTAGATCTTAAACCCATCAAGTTAAATAAGTAATCAAAATAAAAAGGTTATTCTTATAAACCTTTTTATAGCCGGCAGCTAACTATTAACGGAGCATCTTAAAATACTAATCGGAGACTAGACTAGGGCTAGCAGTAACATACGTGTGCAACAGCTGTTCGCGATCGTGACGCAACGACCTATCGACGCGCCAACTGTACGCCGCAACGTAAACGCATCGCCCTATCGTAACGTTAAATAGAGCCGGTTACCTCACCAGTGACGATGACGCGTCCCACCGAAATACACAGGAGGCAGTGACATTTGTGCAGCAGAGAGCAGCCGCCCTCCCTCCGCCGCCGCCGCCCGCAGCGCTTGCCAACTAGGTGACACAGACCACGAGCAATCGCTATCCCGAACTCTGAAACGATATCGATCGACCACTACACCCCTATTCACAGTGATACGGCATTCCGAGCTCCCCGAACTCGTAAAACCTCGAACTCAATTACAAGTCTCATCAAAGTTTAGCGTACGTGCAGCCGATACGAACTGATAGGCCCCGCTCTTGATTTGAGCTTATAATTGTACGCTAATCCGCGAGATCTACGATCGTTAACTTTGCGCACTTCCTTTGGCATCCAAAGCGAAAACAGAAGTGTTTACCCGAAATGCGTGCATTTGATCACTTAAAAGCTTTCGAAAATAGTGGAACTTGGTCGGAAAGAGGTAACAAATTGCGGAGCCGCACCGTATCCGCGATAGATCTGTGAAGGTCCTCGAAATAGGTCAGGGCTGAGTGATGAAGTAAATAACTAATGCAAATGGCAAATAAACCCACCAAGGACTGGTTCCAATCAAATGTCTACAAGCTACTAGCTCAGGATTGTAGATACCAAAACAATACGCAGTGATGGAATGGAACTTTTTATTGAATGATGTTTCATCCCTACTGCGAGTAGGTATTATGATCCTCGTAAATAGAAAATGTCTACCGTCACCGTCTAGGAATGGCTGTCACGTTCTAATCATCTCACAATGTGAGATAGTTTGTAAATACCCATGATAACTAAATGGACATATATGGCAGTGTATCAACACTATCTCTGTTATTAGACGTAATTGCTCGATAACAGAAGTACTCTCCTTATCAGTTATTGGTCACTAAATGCACTTACTTAAAAGAGGAACGTATAGCAAGGTACCAGGGAGCACGTATCATAACGCAGATAGTATGATTGTAAGCTTCGCAATACCAATCTTGGCAATCTAACGGTAGCCGTGCAATTTGCATAGTCCAATTAGAGTGGTGTCCTGAATTTGGCTCACTTTACCGCGATTAAATGAGCAGTCCAGATAAAAGTATATTTTTTGTGCCAAAGCTGTAACAAAGCTGGATACTTGAAGCATGCGATTAACACTGAGAATATAAATACAAACATGCATGTGTTTCCTTATCTTATAAATGATGGTCAATGATACTCATTGCTGTAGATGTTTTCGTGAATCACGCCCAACAAAATAAGCATTAAAACAAAAAATATAGTGTGAGTGTCATCACTTTTCGTCTAGGTGTTACCTCTAAGCTAACGTAGTTTGTGTACCATGTTTAAGTATTGACGATTAAAATCAGTCAAACACTGGAATCAGAGTAGGTACTAGCGAAATATGTAAATCCGTCAGGTCTTATCGTTTCATTTCAGGCGACGCCCACACACCTCATATCGCCAATTCAACAATTTGATGAAGGCAATTATGTTCACAATAACACGAGCTCATGCCGAACTCTTTACGACCGGTGACTAGTTAGAGTTTGTGCCTGTTTATTCGGCGCGCACGCATCACGTGCCAAATACCCTGTCACCCTCGATTTACAACCCTAGCGGGGGAGGCAACGCACAAAACAGATTCTAAAATGGTACAGAAAATTTCCACATGTGCGTATACCGACAAACAGGCTACAATATTGTAGGTAGAGTAGTCTCTACAATAATATCTGCATATAAACAGTAGGTAGGACATTCATGGTACAAATATGAAATTATGTTCACTAAAACCTTTTTGCGGGTGCTTACTAACTTGCTGAGGCAGGATTCTTCTGGCATACATATATACGTAACCCTTAGCTGGTATCGCTAAAAAAGGTAACGTATCTGGTATCGGGGGTAACTAATGACCACACAAGTATTTATGCTTATAAATCTTAACGAAACCGGTTTATTTGAAATATACCTCTTTTATTTAAATCATCAACTTTTAAACTAACTATTTCATAATATTCAGAATGTTTTCAACCACAACGTCGAATAATTTTTTAAATTTAATGAATGTATCTCTTCTATCATAATTATTTATAAGGCTTTCTTTGTAACCTCTTAAATCTTAAAAAACATATAAGTTCAAAAAAGATTTTTAGTTATTAGTTTAACCATATAGTCTAGTTAACAAAAAGATAAACTTCTATGAAGATCAGCTAAAAGTTAAAATAACCGGCCAAGTGCGAGTCGGACTCGCGCACGAAGGGTTCCGTACTATTATCTATAAAAAAACCGCAAAAAAAAAAAAAAACACGTTAGTTGTATGGGAGCCCCCCTTCATATTAAATTTCTTTTTTTTTTAGTATTTGTTGTTATAGCGGCAACAGAAATACATCATCTGTGAAAATTTCAACTGTCTAGCTACTACGGTTCATGAGATACAGCCTAGTGACAGACAGACATACAGACGGACGGACGGACAGCGAAGTCTCAGTAATTGGGTCCCGTTTGGCACCCTTCGGGTACGGAACCCTATAAATGACAAGTATGATGTCATGTTGTCTAGAAAGGACTGCAGTCGGTAGGTTTTTTGACCATTTGAATTTATTTTTACCTCTCTGACATCCTGAAATCTGTATTATCTTCTTCCTAATACTCTCTTTCAACTTGCTTGCTTGCTGCAAATAGAAGAGTCAAAATTTTCTGCTGCTTCTATCGCTTTTTTTTTAGAATAGCTATCTATCTCTTCTTGCTCGCAATCGCATTTTTTTATTATCACACAATGTTTTTTTTTATTTCTTAAACAATCTATGATAGAATCTTGATTTTTATCATTCAGTATAGCTGTGTTTATTGAAATTCATTCAAAATACCTACCATGGTGCAAATTATTCAGTAAAACCAAATTTAAATGTATAAGAACCTTTGTCTACAAAAACAACGTAATTGGTATCGGGGGTAACTTTTGACCCCAACAGTGTACGTAACTCCGATTCTAGTTAATTTAGAGAGACATAAGTCCGTCATTCACTACACCGCACGACATAATGAGATTACCTAGATGCACTACTCTGGAAGTTGTAAAACTGTAGGGTTATGATCAAAAAGTTGATGTCCTGGGGTAACTTTTGACCCCCGATATCAGTTAAGGATTAACGTACATACCAACAATACGAGCTACAGTCGCCTCTTATGTCATACATATTATAAGTAATTACAGCGCCCTAAAACTTTGTTTGCAGTTAGTCGGGATTTGAAAAGGTCCATGTTTGCGAAAACAAACTTTTCGAACATTAGAGATATCTGTGTGAATAATTTAATGCTTAAGTATTGTGTATGTATGAACACCGAATAACTTAAAAACATTTTCGGTATTAAGTTTGTTTGTAATGTTTGAGAAAACACATTTATAAGTTTTATAACCCACTTACTAGAGATTTATTTACAAAGGATAATTATACTTACTTTTAACCGTGTGGAATCTTATCTTTCAGTTAAAGTCTACCCCAACCGGTAGCGTTTGTGGCTGTGCTCGGTGGCTCGTATGCGGAGACCCTTGCATTCTCTAATTCTGAAACGTATCATCCTATTTTTAAAATGTAATGCGTACAAAAGTAGGCTCTATTGCCACGTGACAAGATTACACACAGATACTTATAAAGTAAGACTAAAATAATATTCTAAATATAAATCATGCATCACCTATCGCGTGATGGTGATCGATCTATAAAATAAACTCATACAAAATTTGTAAGCGTCGCTTCTTTAGCGATAAGACGATGACGGGCCGTGTTGAAAGGTTGATGTGTTAATAAGTAAATACTCAGAGGGCGCCAAGCTTGCGCCTTGTGAACGGTCGCGTTCTCATGAAACTATACCTTTGAACTTTTGAACTAAATTGTAGACTTTAACAACTCGTTCTCAGAAGGCAATCTTGAACGATCAATGTCTAAAAAAAGTAACCGAGCAGTAACCATTCAGCAAACTACTGACTTTTGACAGCTCCAAAACAATAAAAATTTGGGTTCTTGTACATCATAGATTTAAACGGTCAACTGCCATTTCTGATACTTGACATTTGCAGAATCATGAAATAGATGGAATGGAAGCAATTAAATCCAAAATGTGCATGTGCAATTGTGCAATGAAAAAAATGCCTATTTATGTATATCACTGCGGTCTGTACACAATAACGAAGTCCCAAAAGTGATATAAAGGATTGAACGGATTAAACATAGTTATTTATTTATTTTATAGGCAATTAGACATATTTGATCCACCTTCATCAGTTGCGTAGCCGTAAATTAACAGAGGTCCATCAGTAAATCTTTTCCACCTACTTACTTGGTTCACGCATATGAAAATATTAGTATAGCCACACAATCTTCTATCTACGTGATAGATTTCGATATCAGGGATAGATCCTGTAAAGGCATCAATTATACCTTTAAAACAGGGCGTTACGTAGAACCGTAGCAACTGCTACGCGCGGGTCTTCGTAGCACACATACATGGCGGGCGCCCCGTGTCGTAGCAGTCTGCTACGTGACGCTACGATAACGGCTACGACTAAAAATGAGTTTCTTTATTTCGAGGAAGTATAACCTTGTGTACGGTTGATACAAGTGTATGATTTTATCCGATAAAAAAGTTATTTTGTTGTAATGTAATGTCCTGTGTCCAATATTACGTAGCAAATCAATATTTCCCCAGTCCCAGTGTTAAGCCGGTCCTTCAAGGTTCGCACCCACATTAATATAATCCTTGGTATGAAATATTATACCTATATAACATTAATATTTAACAGAGACCTGAAATACGATGGCGCAACCCACTAGTGCTAGGGCTAGGTAGCCGACCTTCACATTTACAGCTATAACATTTTGGCAATTGGTTTTATGGCTTCAGTGTGTACACTTCATTGCATCTCGAATTTCTGAAATAACAAATCGTAAATTTTATTATCTCACTACTCGAAGTCCTTAAATATGAAGATGTTTTAACGATAATCAATCACAAGCATATTATATATTTTTAGAGTTCCGATCCTTAAAATAACCGGCCAAGTGCGAGTCGGACTCGCGCACGAAGGGTTCCGTACCATTATCTAAAAAAAACCGCAAAAAAAAATGTATGGGAGCCCCCCTAAATATTAATTTAATTTTAATTTAATTATTTATTTTTTAAGTAAATAATATACTCAATATATTGTGAAAATTTTAAGCGTCTACCTGCTACCATTATCAATATCGAGCAAAAATGAGCAAAAAAAATCATCTTTGTTGTATGGGAGCCCCCCTTAATATTAAATTTCTTTTGATTTTTAGTATTTGTTGTTATAGCGGCAACAGAAATACATCATCTCTGAAAATTTCAACTGTCTAGCTACCACGGTTCATGAGATACAGCCTGGTGACAGACGGACGGACGGACGGACGGACGGACGGACAGCGAAGTCTCAGTAATAGGGTCCCGTTTGGCACCCTTCGGGTACGGAACCCTAAGAAGGAACCCTTAGGGATCACTTTGTTGTCCGTCCGTCCGTCTGTCCATCTGTCTGTCTGTCCATGTGTCACCACCTTTATATCAAGAACGCGTGGACGTATTAAGCTAAAAATATCAATTGTTAAGGTCTGTAGTCGAATAAAGCTGTGTAAAAATCAATCTTCTAGTCTACGTCAACGCAATCGAACGATACGACCGTTTATGCTGTAAAATTGTTGGATTTTCATAGTAATCGCAATGGACCTAGAACCTATAGGGTACTTCCTGTAGGCCTACAATCATGAAATTTGGCACAAAGGTAATTGTCTTGAAAACTGCAAATTTTTGTCTTTCTACAAAAATATTCAATTCTTTTGGTTTACATCGTACTTTAGTTTTTTATGTGGAAACCAATTACACGTGTAACGCTCTCCAAGTGTGATCGAAACCCTTGGTGCACAAATGCTACTCGCGCTTGACCGTTTATTTACACTACAACTTCATTATAATTAGTTCACGGTGTAAGCAATACCGGCGAATAAAGGGGTAAAAACTTATTTTATGACAGTTGTTATTATCAGCCCCAGAAATCGACAAGTAGTTAATGATTATCCCGACTATGCATTATGGACTATTTGCAAACGAATTAGATTGTATCTTACATGACTACATTCTAAGGAATTTAAATTTAAATTTAAATTAACCTGTGTCACCTGCTGTTACGCAAGCTATTAGCCAAGTATTTGCTACCTACCTACACGGGCTTTCTCGTAGCACAAATGTAGAACGCAAGGTACCTAAGTGAAAGTTGATTGCTTAGAGTGGACAGGCTAGATAGGGCGGCGGGCGTGTGCTTACAAAGCTCGGGCGGCTCTTTGTTCTAGCCGCCCGCCCGACCGCCGACGATCGATACGCGCCGCCCGCGCCCAACAGTCACTTATCGCACCGACACAAACTCAATGATTAACCTTTTCCGTGCATTTTCCTCGCGTTTCTTCCAATTTGCGCCAACTCATCATTAGATCGGCGTTAATCGAACTTAGCGATTAGTGACTAAGGAACAGGTAAGTACAATTACTTACATGAATACCGATGAAAAATGGTATCTTTAATAAAAAAAAAATGCTTTGGCACGAAGTATCATGAATGAGTACTTAGTTTTGTTGTTAAGTGCCGCACGCATTTGTGTCATATACAACTTCAAATATTAAAAGTATAATAAATAAAGATTCCTTCAGGCTCAGCTTCATAGGAATCTTGTTTTACACAAACCTTTGTGAGTCACCGAGCGGTTGCAAGCTCATATCTACACACAGCACAGTTTGTGCTCGCTGAAATTAAATTAGTCTCTAAAACGGCATGAGAGCTGAAGACGAAACAGGTCACGGATATCAGGGCGCATCTGGGTGCAAGCCAAGTGGAGGGCATGCACCGGGACCCTCGCCCCCTCCACTTTTAATTAGGCAACTTTTAGGAGACACGTAAAACTGAGACAACTCTCAACTCAACTAAACTCGGCAACTATACATATGTATGGTAGAACTTACCTCTAATATAGGTAGAGTCCATGTAACCACGCCTACTTATTAAATGTGACATAGATGAGAAAAAATATTTACGTTCAGGCACATACATTGCTTCTGGCCCCACACTAGGAACTGTGTCGTAGGAACCAGAAAAAGCGACATCACAAACATGTAAAGATCCAAGACCTGGGGTTTTTTTTGTCCCCAGCCGGGATTCTAATCCGGAACCTCTCGCATGGTAGGCAGATGTCGATATGCAGATACGTCACGTGATTAAGCCGACTCTACTATGTAGATATATGTAGTACTATATCTTGAAGGTAAATTCTACCATACATTTATAAATACGATATTTACGAATGTTTATATAAATACATTAGGTATGCTTATATGAGTCGAATGAAACGTTCAATAAAGCTATGTGTACTCATACTCACATGAACACAAAACTCACCGAATCTTAAGGCTTTGTTCAGCGAATTATGTTCACTTGCGTAAACATAATTCTCATGAATGACTTCGTTTGAACGTACAATCAGCATCCCTTTGTTGTCAGTTTTATAAAACTTAATTATGGTTATTAAGCTAAATGGATTTTAGGTTATCAATTCCTACCCAATATATATCATACCCAAATAGAAGCACAATCAGTGCAATAATACGTTGGTTAGTTAGAGTTCTATAATTGTATCAATTAACCGAAGCTTATGATTTTAGATAATACCTTGTTAACTTTGTTATCCAGCCAAAATGATAAATGCCAATTAGCAGTAAATTCCAAAAACCAGTTTGAATATGAAGAATCTGCATAATAGAATTTTATGATTCAATCCGGTCGGTCCAGCTAGTCTAAATAAAGGTGAAAAGAGATTTTGCTCAGATTAAGATTTATAGATAGATTACAGGCAAGAAGTTGCGATTGTGTGCGTGCACAAGGCAGTTCAATCAATGGGCTACTTAAGGCTACTTTACAAGAGTAAACTGATGAAACTTACATAGACACGCCGCACTCTTCGTTTGAAGTACCCTCAACCCATGTTTGAAGTACCCTCAATCCATGTTTGCATGGTTTTCGATGCTTTGACATTC
Source organism: Argyresthia albistria (assembly GCA_963457715.1). NCBI lineage: Eukaryota > Metazoa > Arthropoda > Insecta > Lepidoptera > Argyresthiidae > Argyresthia > Argyresthia albistria. The sequence continues at coordinate 6,604,625 of OY735265.1, forward strand.
GAACTAGTGGCTTTCGCTGCAATGACCTTTCTCAACAACGTAGCACGCTGTTTTTTTTCGCATTAATGTGTTTCGCACCAGTGTCATTCGAAAATACTTTCGGGACCTAGTCCAATCAATTGTTTAAGCACTCACACAAACGCTTACTCAGGTCTCACCTTCTTGCCTGTATCAGGTCATAAATGACCTATGTAAAGTTCTCTGTAACTTACGAGCACGAGTATCGTCGTGGGTCGATATATGCGCCGGCCTTACCCTCTTGGGTATTGGATCGCATTTGATTATTTCTATTGTTAGATTGATACATTACTCAATATGACCTAGTTTACTGTGGCTTATGGAATATTTGATTTTCAATTCATGCATATGGAATATTTAATTTCGTTGCATCCAATATTCACACAAATGTAAAAACCAGTGTAAAAGAAAATGCTCCTGCTTTATAAGACGGTAGTATGTTATTAGAAAGACCTTGAAGAATGGACGTACCATCATTAAAATAACGAGGTGTGATATAAAACAGCCGAAACCAACAACACAACCTCAAGTGCAGTGTCTTAGTTGCAGAGCACAAGGAGGCACGAGGAAAACATGGGTCACAGGAAAACCGAGAGACAGTGTATAGACTCACATGATACACAACAATTCCCGTACATTTTTCCATATCTTTTATACTCGTAATTCCAATGAGATCCATCTATTTTATGCAACATTAAAAATAAGGAGAAAGTTAACTCGACTTATTTGACGTGCAATTCAACGTTTGCCTCTGGTTCACCACATATAACATTTAACCATTCCAATGAATTAAACTAAAGTAGATTGAGAAGGATTCTGACAATGACTATTTATTTCTGTGATTAACTTTACATTTGTTATGCCTTTTGTAAATTCGTCAGATCAGATCGGATCTTCTTAATACTTATCTTAAATCAGAAACCCTCATAGTCGCTCAAGCGGCGGGTGCGGCGAGGACCCCGTGGCAATTTTTGTTGAATGAGTCAGCTGAACGAACTCAACAATGGAGTCCATGGACAACACAAAGCTACCCGTCCGTTACAAAAGAACAGCACTTCCTGGCTGAACTGAACCTTAACTCAATACTTCCGAGAGCTTTTTATCGAGCTTTGAAAGTAAAAGCAAGTTATGGTTTGTTTTGTGTCCGAGTTTACGAGTTAAAAAGCTCTCAAGCTTATTGTGTTAGTAAGCATACTACGGGTTATCAAACGGCCCTAGTAACTTATTTTGAGTGTGTTAATTTTAATCGGGTATTTTAGCACGACATATCACGCAGTGTCTCAAAATAGTCCTTCAAAGAGAGGAGCCAAATTGTCGCACCTACCTACTTGTAGCCAAACGTTGTGTTGTCGGGTTGTCGAATGGCTCGTGAAAATGGGTCACTCACTTGTCTGCACTTACACTAATCGATGTCAACTCACAAGACAGGTATATTTATATTATTGTACTGAAAAAACTATCTCGCTTCTTACACTAATCCTCGTTTCAATTTTACACTTTCAGTTTCTGATGAACCTTTCTGTCACTTTGATCGAACACAGATATAACTTTATTGCTTTAAGATTATGAATGAGAGTAACCGGTGTTTACCTCCG